>VWZV01012757.1:598458-618945 GCA_013397155.1 Irena cyanogastra | reverse complement strand
TTTTTTTGAGGGCTGGCCAAAATTCTAGGATATAGAAACATCCCAGCCTGTTTAGTGCACAGGGGGCTTGGTGGAAATGGAGCCCACTCACCTGCCCACTGCTTTCTTACCTTACCTAAACTGGAGATGAATTTGATTCCCTGTGTACAGTATCTGCAGAAAATACATACATCTACATAGGTCATATGACCATCAATATCTTGCCATCTGACATCAACTTGTACCCATTTGTACATGTCAACATTTTATCATTCGGTAAACATACCACATACTCCCACACCAATTTCTACAGTACATTCATTTAAACGTCTCTTTTTCAAAATCAAAATCAATCACTAGAAACTGTACATGGAAAAAAGAGGAAAAAGTGCTTGAATTAATCCTACCTAAGAAAAGATTTTAGAAAACGATACATGGATTCCTGCTGAATGCACAGCAGTACAACATTCAGCAGCAATTTAAATCTATATTATATTTAAAAAAACCACAGTGTGTTCTCTTGTCCTATTAAAACTGCATTCTACCTTACCAGGTCTGAATAATTTGTATAAAATTGATTGCTACAGTTCTTAGTAAGAGCTATAATTGCATTCCTGGTATAACTTAAAATGCCAACCTTATCTTAATTAGTAGCATGCTACAGAAATGCTTCTGAAAGCTTTGGAGGATTAACCTGCATTTTTAAACTGAAGCCTTGGGGTTGGTTTTTTTGTAGTGTTTTGTTGGGGTTTTTTGGTTGTTTTTTTTTTTTTTTTCTAATTTCATCTCCAACACAGGAACTACTGCTAATTTATTGTAAACAAAAAAGAGCAGGGCCTGGGACAAGGGAACACTGCCCTTTGAAGACCTGGGGGAAAACTTCACACAGCCCAACCCCAGCACACACTGCAGAGGAAAAAATTCTGATCAATTACTGAATAAATTAAAAAAAAATAAACAAAAACCAACACCAAAAAACTCCAGCTTAAACACACCACCATCTCAAAACAAAACTAACCCAAAAGATTCACATGAGCAATATGCTGCAGACACTCGCCAACAGGGTCTCTCATGACAGAACCAAAAGTAACTCCAAGGCTGCAAGTACAGCTGCCTGCGCAGCCCATCAGCCACCCAGATGCTGTCCAGCTGATCTGACTTCTGGAAGCATACACTTCACAATATGGCAAAAGAATACCACTGCTTTATCAGAGTCAGAAAAATTAATACTAGTAAAGTTTGGTGGGAAGTGACTAAAAGCCCTTCATGCAAATGCTGTTATCCTGCTCTGGCCTGAGCTTGGAGGAATTTTATTTTATTTATTGATTTTCTTGCTACATTTAAGCATATCCATATTGCTGTTCTGTGGAAAAGTGATACAGCTTTCTAGATTAATAAACAAATAGTAATCAGGTTTATTTAGAAAGCAACTCATCAAGCAGCAGCTGTATAAGGCATCTACTCCTTCAGGAGGGAGTGCTGGAACTGCAGTCTGCAATAGAGTCCAAATGCTTCCAAATTTTGTCATATATTTTACTTTTTTTTTTTGCTACAGTTCTGCTCAGCACTAATTTTATTAGTCCAATCTTAATCCAGCAAAAATAACAAAACCAAACAAAACAATGCCCATTCCTTACTAATGACTTCCTTGGACTTCTGTGCTGTCGATCATGTACCACAGTATAACTACAGTGAGCTACCAAGCAGGAAAGGCCAGGATTAGGGTTCCAAGAAATTACTTTCTGTAACTATATATTTTCCAAATTAACTTCTATTCCCAACTTTTCAGTGGCAAGGAAGCATCCAGCTTTTTAGCCCAGTTCACTAGTCATATCCCAGGCCTCGTAGAGCACTGACTACTCTGAAGCTCCTGTGTGCAGAATCTATCTGTATGAACACAGCATGATGGGGTTCTCCATGCTGTGCTGGAGCTCCACTGAGCCAATTATAGATAGAGAAGCAATAAGGTGGTGTTTCAGGATTGCTGTAGTGAATCTACTTAAAAATGAGCACGTGCAACATGGCACACATCCCTATGTATGTGGGCATCCCTGAACACATCCCTGCACTGTCCCCTGACATTTCACTTTTCACATGCATGTGAAATGATTAAACTCTGCCAGAAATGGTGAGACCTTTCTCAGAGCCGTAGCATTTTCCTCACTGAAGCAATATGCCTCTGTAAGGTGAAACATGCATTCATTCTTTCTTTAAAAGAGAATGTCCACAAAGCAAGAACCTGCATTACTTTATAGTTCAGTATAGCCAACAAATGCCTGCAGATTTTTTACTTAATTACTAAGGAGTTATCTTTTTGATATAAGACTGATTCACATCTCAGCCTTTTCTTTAACCCTTACTGATGATATGGAGTGGAAAGAGAGGAATTGAATGAAAACCATCACTTATCCAAGACTGCCTGCTTACTGTTTCTGCTTATGGCAATGCACGAACAGAACAACCAGCTTTGCCTCTTGTGTGAGCCCAGCCAGTCCGTTAGCTAGTCCTTATAAATCCATCCATCATCTCTGTGAAAGTCACTGCCTTCCTCTTACCAAAGATAATGTATGTTATTGGGATTATACCACTGCATGCAAAGTCATTAAAGAAAGAGAGACCACAACTTATGACTGAGCGTGTGGACAGCAGGGCATTATTTTAACCATAAAATCACAATCTGCAAGGAGAGTGGCCAAACCAGAAGAGCCATTAAAGACTTATAATTAACATCAATCAATATGACACTACTGCTGACATCTTTATTACTTTAAATACACTAATCAAATACTTCTGCATTCAGATAGAAAGACTGATAGGCAGACAGGCAGAAAGAACATCCCTACAGAGAGAAATTTTAAATTATCTATTCAAAAGGTAACAAAGAATAAGCACACCAGGACAATCACATGGAAATGCAGTGCACTGAATGAAACAATTTTCAGTTGGGATACTGGACCTGGGATGGTCAAGCTTGCATATATCAAATCTGCTCTGTAAAAATACATACGTGTATGCCTTAGTCATGCAGGCAGCTGCTGACTCTCCTAAACTGAGAGAACACATATCCCATAGACATGCCCTGCTGTAGGGTATTTTGCTTTAGAAAGATAAATGGAGCACTGGTCCTCACAGCACCACTCCATTTTTTATATCTACTTTTTCCCAGACAGGAAGTTAGACAGAAGAATATCATGGTATTATTTGCATACCCACCATTGTGACTGTCAATATTATCTAATTGCATCCACATGCAATTTCCTACCACACAGACACTAAAATACATGTTACTGCTGCTGCTCATGCAAACATTTCAGTACCAAGGAGCAAGAAGGTGTTTCACTTCTCAGGCCCCATGTTCCTGTACCTTTCTGAATACCTTTTTGAGGAGCAGTTCCTTTTCCATAAGAAAGTGGTTTTGACATTCAAGAAAGGAGACTCAAACGAGTACCAACAAGGAATCAAATAAATGCATGCCAGCTCTTTTCAGAAAACATGTTTTGGAAGGAATCAAATGATGGTGCTCCCAACATCAGATAAGGTTTTAAAAATCCCTTCTTGTTTTCTATTTCTATTTTTCAAGTGGGCATATTACTTTTTAAAGAAAAAAAAGCAACAATTGTGTATTTCTTTAGATCACATTTGGTTGCAAGTAATAGCTTATTGTAATATGGAAGCTCTCTTTGGAAAGACATGCATGGTTTTCTGTCCTCTAGAAATCAAGTGGAAATAAGCATTGCTTTCGCTTATTAAAAAAACCAAAACAACCAAAACCAAACAACAAGACCAAAACAAACAAAAAACCCCCACAAAACCCAAAACAAACAAACAAAAAAACCCACCAAAACCAAAAACCAAACCGCCGAATACACAAACCTCAGTTTACTCTACACATAACACGAGAGACTTTATGCTGTGTTTATTCTGGTGAGCACCTTTTTTTTGGAGAGGCCAGTGGCAACCTGCAGATCATCTCACACATACAATGAGCATGAGGATCAGCAAACCTCTAAAAACCACCGGAAAATGGCAAGACCTCTTCCCTAACAGGCTGAGATGCCTAGAGGGCTGAGCCACACAGCAACCCTGAGCCATCTAGCCTCCAAAGATCTAGAAAGCTTCATCAGTCAGTGATTTCACTCATCCTTCTCAGCTCCATTGTAGGGAACTGAACTCTCACATACTATGTAAAAGCTTTACAGAGCACTAAGTAATGAGAAAAATGCAGTAATTTGTCTATTGAAAATCCAATTAGTTTAAGCCAACATTTATCAGATCACTCTCCTTAAAACATTTTACTTCAATTTTAAATGAGTTACACTAATTTGGATTGGACCATCCTCCTCTAATGAAACTGCCCAGCCTTTCAGATGCTTTAATTCATTTCCAAACACAGTGGAGCCCCATAAAACAAGCGGAAAGAGACTGCTAAATATATGTGGGGTTGCAGTGCATTAAAACAAACTAACGTATTGAGTGACAAAACATAATGAATGCTTTTACAGAGGGAGGAGCTGAAACTGAGGTCTGAAGGGACACACTGCAAACCGGGCAGCCAGCCATCTGTCTACCAGGATCTCCTTTGCATCCTGCTGGAAAAGCAGCTTCTGCATCAGAGGTCTGCCCAGTTCCCCACCGTCCACTTGAGACATTCCCGGCTGCTGTCATTTACCGACTCAGTGGGAGCACACATCCCCTAATCCGAGCGGAGGATGGTGAAAGAGCTCCGATTATTTGTTTAATCATCACGACCTTATCATTTGTGGGGAAGAGCACAAAGGAGCAGGTAGCCACAGCAGGTCCAGCCGTTCCGCAGCCCGTGCGGCGTGTCAGTGAGCGGGCAGAGCCGTGCGCAGGGAAATGACAGCAGCCAGGGCGCTGCCGTTTCCTGCGCCCCGCTCCCGGCCCCCGCCAAACCCAAAACAATACCTCCATCCGAGCAAACATCCTCACTCACAGAGGGAAAGGGTACGACTCGCAGTGGCATTGTTCGCAAATATCCAGCTTGCTTAGCATGCCGGTCTGACATGGTATTTTCCACAGATACATTTACATAATAAATAACATAAGCACCAGGTATTACATGTTCACCAGCATGCACAATGCTGCACACCGCTGTGTATCCAGGTTCTCCAAACTGATTCTTGTGTGTCTTAGGCTTGTTTTGGACAATCATCTATGAACAAAAACTTTGAAAATGCTTCCCTTTTGAGAGTGGGGCCCAAAAAACCAGGTGAGAGGCACTGGGATTGAGGGAAAAGGGAACTTGAGAAGGTATGGGTGGATGCTACAGAAGATACCAAACAGAAGACACCAAAAGGAAGGATGACAATGTGGAGAACAGGCAAAGATGGGAGAAAAAAAAGATAGACAGAGCAGTGTCAGAAATCAGAATGAGGAATATCAGGGATCCTGTAACACTTTCATTAATGACATATTAATTTTCTACTCATGTTTACATTTATGTTCCTTGATCATATATCAGTAGTTTTGCCGATTTAAGTTTTCCATTGCCACAAGGCATACATACTCCATTCTCTTTATCTTTTGTGTTACCCTACACAGCCCAGGAACAATCTTTCCCTGACAAAGGTACAGTTTCCAGCAGAATCTGGATGAAATTCTGCACCTTATCCATTCTTCCTTTTTACCTGAGGTCACTGAATGCCCTTTATCCATGAATCCTACATTTTTTATCTCCTCACAGGAGGTTTTAGGATGCTTGTAAGTACAAGATGCTGGCATAAGAGGTGGCAGAATTCATGTGATGTGCTTATATGTGTGCTGTGTGTGCTTTCTAGTGTGTTTTGAGTATTAACTTGACAAACCAGGAAAACGTATCGAAAAAATTATTTCCTGCATGACATCCTCTTTCTTCCTCTCTCACAGTTCCCTTCCACCCCCCATGCACCTCCACATTGCAATGCACATCACTGCTGTCAGAGCCGCATGAAAATGTATGCAGGTACAACATCGGCCTTTTACAACTGTCTGAGCCAAAGGTATTAATCATCAACTGGGATTTGAAAATCATAACCAGGAGACAGCAGTCGTGACAGCTCTGCAGCATAGTGACAAAATATGCAGAGCAACGTGGAAGAAGAGAACACATTCTGTGTCTTTTAGTCTCTGTGCAATTGAGAGGTATGTTAATAAGCATGTTCATTTGAATGGCTTTTATTGTAACTAATTTTCTTGCTCTGCTGGATTTTTTTTATTATATTCCTTAGAGTAATAGCATTGATCAAGGCATTTCTACATGGCACTGTCAAAGAAAAAGCATATCCTGAGTGAGTCTGCCTATCACAGAACCACTAGTGAATGCTTCATCATGGGCCATGAGATCACATATTCCCCACACAGGCAATGTGCACACACACTCACAAACACACACACACATACACACACACACATTTTCTCATAAATTATTAGATAGCATGGGCATGGTGGAGGAGAATAACTACTCCTTTAACTTAGAGGTTTATGCCAACATTTCATGCAATCAGTTGAATAATAGGACCCTTCCATAAGATAACATTCCTTTGAATAATACATGGGCTAGAAAGACTGTATTTAAATGAAAATGCATGAGCTGGGTTTTTTAGTCACTTTGTGTGACAGTAGCAAAGGTAAATTTTCAGGAGGGCTTCTTTTGAGGTGGTATGTGTGCACAGAGCATGTGGTGAGCTTTCACCTCAAAAGCAGGTACAAGACCTTGCAGAAATGGTATCAACATCCCTGCCACCAGCACTCTTTGGCCAACAGCAGTTCCACAGTGTCTACATACCCCAACACATAAGCACATGCTTGAAACTTCAGAAGTTGGGATGGAATAACTACATAAGAAAAGCTGGCCTTTGGAAACACAACCCACAGCTCCCAGCAGACAAGCCCTGAAGTCCAGTGCTGTTCTGAGCCCACCAGCCAGAGCCCCGGGAGGCTGACGGGTGCTCATCCCAGCTGCTGCCTGTGCCTCACTGGAGCAAGTGCTAGAGGAGTGACCTGGGAGAATTCAGCGCCGGGAACTGCTCTGGCAGCCTCGCCCTGTCCTCGCGTTACCCCTCGGGCTTGCCAGCAATGATGACAGCTTTGCTCCCTTTGAACTGTCTGACAGAGCACGAGGGCTGACTTCAGCTGGCTCCTGTGCAAGGCCAAGTGCGCCATGCCTGCACCACAAAAATCTGTGGAAGCTCAGCTATTGACTTCAGGGGCTGCAGCACCAAGTCCCTTGGAGAGGCTCCTTGTATAACCAACTTGAGAAACAGTCTGTGGTTTCCTTTAAGAGCCATTAGAGAGCGTTACGTAGTTTTATGTCTAGAACTTAAAATGCTGGTATCTAATACAAACACAAAACTTAACCACAGAATATATTTGATATTTATCTATGGCTAACACTTGCTCAATTAAACTTTTCCAACAAACATGACAAATATTATGCAGCACAATAACACTCAGCTGAGGACAGCATATATGCCAGCAAGCAGAGCAAAATGTACATCTTAAAAATTAACAGCCTCTTGAGATATGTAAATACCTTAATTCCGTGTGGTTGTCCAAATAGTTGTTGCAACACGAGCTCTTTTGTGGGTTATTTCATACTTACAAGGGTCACTGCTTACTGATTTAAGGGTAGAGTGCACTCCTTTTTTCTTCTTCCTAATTTTTATTTTTTTCCAGCTCTGCTTATTCTAGTCTGTTGCACTTGGCATTTGGAGCTGTGACAATTGTTTCTCATATGAACTGCAGTTCACACATTTGCAGTTCTCTTCCCTATATAATACCCTTACAGCTACCTTGGAAAAAAAAGAAAATGTATCTTATTGGTTGAATGTCACTCGTTCCAACACCATCACTGCAGGATAAAAACAAAAACCCCAAACGCTAGGTGTCTTCATTTTAGCATCTGGAAAACATGTGCATTAGGAAGTTAAGACATATTCCAGAAACAATAAACAAACACTGCCAAGTTCTTTCACTGGCCTACAGTAAAAAGCCAGCACAGAGGAAAAATATCCCATGCTTTAAATCCCAACTATCCCATGTAACTCAGGCTTTGAATATTTAGTAGTAAGCAAAACTTATCTCTAAATCTATACCTTTGCACAATAACAAACTTCAGTAACTTATTGCTAATAAAAATAGATCCCATTTGTCATATTTATTTATAAAATACCAATTACATGTACAAAAGCCTGAAGCTTAAAACTGAAGCTGCTCATGATGCTTATGAAACTGAGGGCTAAATGTGTTCCAAAGCAATGAGATAGCTTGCCAAACTTTGCCAGCCTTTCTGCCCCTCCCTACTTGGAAAAAGGCTTGTGTGGGGGAAAAAGGGCCGTAGCTCTGCCCAGAGATATGTTGCAAGGGATTGATAAGGTTTGGGATTTGTTTTCCTTTTTTAAAATACTGTTTTAAACCTCCTTTTTTTTTCTTCATCTATGGGCAGTTTGTTGAGATTGTTAAGATTGTTGATTTCTATCTCCTGCCTAAAACAATAAAACTCTAATTTCTTGAAACTCTTCTTGAGTAGCTAGAACAGGCAATGAGAAAAGCTTTTTCTATCTCTCTGTTAAAAACAGAGGTGGTATGCTGTTGTGGTTGGGCTTTCTAAATTCTCTTTTTTTTTTTTTTAATTGTTGTGCTTAAGATACAATGCCTGATTAGTGAAGGAAGAACTTATGTTACATACTGCTAAATCCATTGAAGCAAGAGCTTTCCAATAGTGATGGCATAGTTGTGTTATGATATAGTTATATTTCTTATCTGCTGACTGCTCCATTTCTCTCTATATAGCACTATATGAACTATTAAAAGCTATATCATTGCTATGATATTTACATTCTGCATGAAAAGAGGGAGAACAGCAAATGTGGTAAGTGGTCACCAGTTCATCTCCGGTTAGGGAAAAGCCACTGTATATTAACCATGTTTTGTAAGGGCTATGATAGCCTGGGAACCACCACCTTCTCTTTATGAGGTCTCTCACAGATATTAGAGAGAGAAGTAATATTGGAGACTCTCATGGAGACTGGGTTAGTTAAAGCAGAATAAAACACTGCCCTGGTGGAAATAAATATTGAAGTAAATCAAACCTGGTGTAAACATTACATGTATGTTGACTGTATTTACTTACCATTCCAGCCACTCCCTGCTGGCCGAGGGCACTCCTGTAACAGCCTGACCCTGAGCATGCCAAACAAGCCTTGGTACAGGCCAAGCTTTGCAGGTTTACATTTCTTGTCTGACTGAAATTCTGCACACACTTGTATCAGGAGGATGAAGAGGACCTAAGAAGCAGGGTTAGATGGCTGCAGTGTTCAGATATACAGCTGAAGGCTCAGTTTACTCAGTCCCAAGTGGTGGTACTAGAACTTCTTATCACTGGCTGCAGTGTGCTGGCAATGCCTGCCACCAGTGGCTGCACACAGTCATCACACAAGGACCAGTCAAGCCCTGTGCCTCCACTTGTGGAGACAACAAGTAATTAAGCAAGGTAACCACAGGGTTTCAGAAGGGAAGCCCTCACCTCATTACACTCCTCGAATGAAGGTATGGTCTTGTTGCACTATGTCATTCATATGTTGCAATAATTGACTTGTGACATTTCCATTCCTTTTGGAAGCAGTTGGTGACAAGCCGTGTGTTAAGTGGCCTCATGACTATAGCAGTGAGTGGCACCAAGCAGAAATTTTTATACATTCCAGTTCAGAAAAAGAAGCTTCATTTTGCACCCAGAGACATTAGCTCAAACAATTCAGGAAAGCAAATACCCTCTTTTCATCACCAACTACAGCTCCAAGACAAGAGAAAAAAAAAAATCTCAAGAGTGACATTATGAGAAAGAAATTTTTAAAAAATATAATTTCAACCCAAACTCAAGAGCTATAGTCTAGATCTGGCAAAAGTTGTCTTCCACTTTTCTGCCCCAGCTCTAAAAGTTTACTTTGCAAACACAAATATTTGTTGAAAGTGCCTTGTCTCAGTCAGTGCTATGCTTTTCAGTTTTTCACAGGCAGTTTTTACAGCATCATTTATACAGTTGACCTTGGCCTGAAAAATAAATACAGACCATAGCCATCCAAGTGGACTATAAACTCTGCTAACCAACTTTACAGTCTTTAAATCCTATTAGGCTCCCTTATACAGTTTAAAGCCCCTCTAAGGCATTTATCCCCATGAATATACTTGTGTGTGCACGGAAGGTATGACGGTTTTTCTGGAGAAGAATTGGGTTCTTCAGTCACCTTGCACGTTTCTGACATGTCAGGTCAGAAATTTGACTGCAAAGTAAAATCAAAATCCTGATATTTCAGGATTCATAAATAATAAGTTTAGGAATTGTACTGACCAATATACTGTTTTCTCAGATCTGTTGATTGATAACACATAAACACCACAATATGATGTGTTCACAGAGATTCCTTAC
Source organism: Irena cyanogastra (assembly GCA_013397155.1). Lineage (NCBI taxonomy): Eukaryota > Metazoa > Chordata > Aves > Passeriformes > Irenidae > Irena > Irena cyanogastra. Next base: position 608,543 of record VWZV01012757.1, on the reverse strand, counting down.
ATTTTTCATTGGTAGAGAGATAATAAAAGAGATATGTCGCCTCAATTTACTGTGGTGAGATCTGCTTTCATATCACACACCTAAAAGCCCTACTCAAGGTCTATTGTTCCACAAGCACATGCAGTAAGCATGATTTTTAAACAAAAATCAGTTGTGAGTCCTCTATAAAAAAAGGTAAATTCCATTGATTTTACTGGGAGTGGGTGGGGAGAAGGAAGGTTCCATGAAAGAAGTGACATGGTGCCTCAGTAAAGACAGCAAACTCAGCTTAATAAACTCTTTTCATTTTAAGTTGTTGGTTTTTTGGTGTTTTTTTTTATTTTCAGGGGCTAATAATTTCAAAACTAATAAGCCAGTCTACCTCTGGGTTCAGCAGCTCCAATGTGCATGTATGTACCTTAGTAAGTGCAAGTCCTGGTTTCATTCTTAAACACAATTAGTTCTTATTTAGTTTTCTGAAGGGAGTACTTTTATACCAGACTATGCTCTTTCTATTTTCTAAACATTCAGTAAGTTCATTAAGTAAATGTAAGTAACACAGCCATAAGTAGCAGAAAGAAACACTTAGTCATTAACAGCATAAATACCAAAGCATAAATTAAATATAGCCAGTTCTAAAATGTAAATAGACAGCAAAATAATTATTTAAAGTGCTGAAAGTATAAGCTTTCTTTTATTGGTAACATGCTGTAGTTGTCATAGGTACTGTTACTAGATTATATTGTGTGTTATGGAATTCATATGCAAAGACATATGTAATATTTCTTGATGAAACTCCCAAACAAGGCAATTAGAATATAATAGGAGTTTGTAAACATCATCAACTCATAAAGAGAAACTGGTGTGTTAAGTTCACAATACCAATTAAACTAAAAGATAGAAAACTTGCTAACACAAGGTGTAGCTTCAAAAGAGTACCCTAAGCACCCAAGTCTTACAGCCGCTATTGCTGCGTCAAAGAACTGAGTTTGTTTTCCAAAGTTACCTGGGATAGATACTACAGACAAGTTGCATTACAGTATTTATACTCAATTTGGAATCTTAACTCAGGAAATTAATCTGGAGCAGGGTCATCACAAAGCTTTTCCCAAGAGAAGTCACAGACCAAGGGAAAAAAGTGTCTTGGTCTGCCTACATGAGTTTCCAAGAAGCTGGGACTTTCTTTAGAGCTCACTTTCTTACAGAATTTTCACAAGCTTACTCTGAATAACTACACATCTTTGTGACAAAAGGCTTTGCAATTACCACTGAAATTAGGTTTATTTACAAACACAAATATTTATATAATTATGGTGATTGTTATTATTGTTATTATTGTTATTATTTCACCATAAGTGTTTTTCTATTGTCTGTCTTTGAATAAGAAGCATACGTGGTTTGCAGATCACTCTGTTGGAGGTGTACTGCTGTACCAGGCAACACATTGACAGAACATTATGCAAGGAATAACCAAATTCCCTAATGAAACCAAAGTTTTTGGCTACCAAAAAATTAATTAAAAAGAGTGGCAAGAGTCAGGGCAACAGGTTACTTTATCCCAATCCCAGGGAGGAAGAGCTCTATAGTGAGGAGAATTATAATGTATCAAAAAAAAAGGCATAGAAAGAGATAAGAGCAAGGAACTTTGCTAAAGATATTGAAGCTGCATGGAAATCATATGACTTTATAATGCAAAAAGCAACTAAGAAATTGCCAGAAAAGACAAACAAGTTTCCAGATCTTTTTGGTTGATAAATGGACTTCAGACAAAAACTGTGAACTTAATCAATTACAGGAATTATTTTTTCAAATTCTCTTGTATAGACAAATCAGCCTTTTCAGAATGATTTTCCTTAGCTTAAAACACATGTAAAACAAAATGCAGAAATTTCTTCCAAATCTTTAGCTTTGATGAAAGATGAACTAGTAGGGCTGCTGCTGAGGTTATATGCCTTTAAATCTTTGGTGCTGATGTAAAAGTATGTGCTTGTGTAAGGGTCAGCCTAAAGTTTCCCTCATCTTGCCTCACGAGTGTCGCCAGGACCCTCAAAACCCTGAAACAGAAGTTCTGGTCGGCTTGAGATGGATGCTTGCCAGTCATTGTTTGCAGCCGTGTTTGCTGTGCTTCCATGGTACACTGCCCCATAAGCTGAGCTGCCTCCACGCTGCTTTGAGGCGAGGCCTGGTAAGGGTCAGCTCGACCCCACATCTTGGCCAAAGGAACTTTCTGAGGTAACTTCGGTGGTCCCCCACGGAGAACCCCTCGTCTTCCTCACAGCCACCGTGAGGTTTCCTGACAACCACCGTGAGGTTTCCTGACAATCAGCATGACGGACGGCAATTAAAGCCCCCCCTCCTGAGGACTGAGACTGAGCTAACATAGAGTGAGGGGAGGGGGAGGCACTGGCCGGACTGGGGCGAGATGTTTGCTGCAGGTGTGTTGACTGGACCGGAGAAAACAATAGCTACCTGCTCAGAACTGGTACTGGTAGTACTGACAGAGAAATCTTTGCAAGCCACTGTGGTCCTTACACCAGAATGGTCGTAAATCTCCTCTGATTCTGGCCCCATGCCTCTCGCTTCCCAAAGGACTATAAAGATACCCCCGAAACTCACCATCCTCTGAGATCTCCCCAACGGACAGAAGACTTCACGTCGGTGGACGGCCTGTGAGGACTTCCCACGTTGGTAGCTATAAAATCCCCTCTTTCCCTCTATTTTCTTCTCTATACTCTACTCCCTTCCTCTCCCCTCTATCGCATAACATTGATGATTGTTTTCAATAAAGTGCATTGTTGTGATTGCATCCAGAGTCCCCTTTGCATTGCCTTTCGCACTCTTAGATCAATAAACGAGCCATCACGAATCCCGCCTTGCAGATCGTGACAGCTTGCCAGTCTGATGATTTTAATAATTGTCAGCACAGTGTCACTGGACTTATATACATCTTGATGAGAAAGTATTAAAACAGGAACTCTGCTTCTGCTTCTTAATCTCTTGTACTCGCATCAAAGCCAGACCCTGTATAAACAGGAAACTGGAATGGGCCTGATAATCACCCACAGGACTGAAGCTTTAAAGGAGACTGGGCAGACAGATCTACAGCCACTTTTTCATTTTCACTGATAAAACAGTCATTCCCCAGCAGATCATCATCTTTCATGAAGCCAAGAACTATAAAGTCTTCTGCGATTGCCAAAGGTTAAATAGCTGTACCTAAAACCAAGTCTCAGTGACACTAAACTATACAAAAGTTTTCAGCCACCTTGAAACATCAAAGGTGAAATTATCAAAAAGACCTGAAGTCCCATTTTTAAAGCAGCTCAAATCCTTCAACTTTGATTTTGATATCCATCTTCCAACATAATGCATTTGTTTTTGAACATTTAATCTCTGGCCTACTAGATGTCCAATAAGATTCCAAAACTGAGTGTCTGTAAGCAACTAATTAGCATGACCAAGAAATGAATCTTGTAAGCACTCATCTCTCATGTGTTGTTTTTTTTTTTTTTTTAATTTGCTCATATGAACAGTTGTAAATTGGTTTTAGAAACAGCAAATACTTTAGTTGTGGCCTAGTGGACTGCCATTAGTGTGCACATGCCACTCCTATTTAATCTTCCAGAGCACTGAGGAAATTCATTGGAAGGCATATTGAAAATATCAGGGAGGTTTATTATAACAAGTAGGGCAAAGGGTGGAAAGGAAACTAAATTCTGTAAACCCCATGCTGGGGACCTTCAGAGGCATGACACAACAGGGAAATCTGTGCTAGAATTCTAATCCTGAGGTTTTCCCTCTGGGTCACAGGGTTTTGACTTCAAAGGAAACCAACATCCAATCCAAAAAAAACCAAAACAAAACATGAAACTTTCCTTCTATAAGATAAAGTTTATGGCATAAATAAATAATAGTGCATAGCATCATTAATAGGGGTCTGGATTACCAGCATTAGAATTTGAAAAGATTACAGATACTGTGCTGTTGTGACAGATTAGCTGCACACCTAATCAGGCAGTAATATCTTTCACCAGCTCACAAAGAAAAAACACAAAGCAAAGGAACTTATGGGCACAAAAACGTTTCCCAAAACATAAAACAAAACTCTACAGATGTGGTGTGCCTGTTATCAAGAAATGAGATTTTCTTTTCTTTACATCACAATGTGGTTTTCAGTTGCTTTGCAACTGTTTCTCCCCATTTCAGCTCATTAATCTGCAGTGTAAAAAAATTGACAGTAAGGCAGTCTTTAGTTTTAACTGAAAGTTGAGGAGAAATACATTGGTTAGGTATTTAATGTACAGTTCCTAGATGTCCAGTAATTGTGCTGTTTTCAGTTTGAGATTAAATTTAAGATTATTTTTCCACTCTACAGTTACTGTATCTATAAATTTTGTATTTCAAAGAATCGCAGGATGGGTCAGACTTGAAGGCACCACAGTTGGTCACCTGGTCCCACCTCTTGACTCAAGCAGGGTAATCCTAGAGTATATAGCACAGGATTCTGTTCAGATGGTTCTTGAATATCTCGCATGAGGGTGACTCCACAGCCTCTCTGGGCAGGCTGTTTCAGTGCTTGGTAACCTGCACAGTAAGGAAGTTCTTCCTCATATTTAGGTGGAACTTCCTGCGCCTCAGTTTCTGGCCATTTGTTCTTGTGCTGTTGCTTGGCACTGTGAAGAGCCTGGACCATCTTCTTGACATCTTCCCTTCACATACTGATAGGCACTGATGAGGTCTCCTCTGTCACCTCTTCTTGAGGCTGAACAGGCCCAGTTTCCTCAGCCTTTCCTCGTAAGAGAGATGCTCCAGTCTCTTGATTGTCTTTGTTGCCCTCCACTGGACCTGTTCAAGTTGCTCCATGTCTCTCTCTTTTACTGAGGAGCCCAGAACTGGACACAGCACTCCAGGTGTGGCCTCACCAGGGCTGAGTAGAGGGGCAGGATGACTTCACTTGACCTGCTGGCAATGCTCTTCCTAATGCACCCCAGGATTCCATTGGCCTTCGTGGCCGCCAGGGCACTGCTGGCTCATGGACAGCTCGTTGTTCACCAGGATTCCCAGGTCATTCTCCACAGAGCTGCTCTCCAGCAGGTCACCCCCAGCCTGTGCTGGTGTTTGGGATTATTCCTCCCCAGGTACAGGACCCTGCACTTGCCTTTGTTGAATTTCAGAAGGTTCCTTTCTGCCCATCCCTCCAGCCTGTCGAGATTCCTTTGAACAGCTGCACATCTCTCTGGGGTGTGGGCCACTCCTCCCACCTTTGAGTTGTCACTGAACTTGCTAAGGAGGCATCTGCCCCTTCATCCAAGACACTGATGGTTAAGTTGAACAATACTGGGTCCAGTAAAGAACCCTGGGGGATACCGCTAGTGACGGGCCTCTAACTAGACCCTATCACTGATCATGAGCCTCTGGGATCTGACGCTCAGCCAGTTCTTAATCCAAACCACTACCCGCTCATCCAGTCCACACTCTCAAAATTTGTCTATAGCATATTGTGAGAGGCAATGTGAAAAGCCTTGCTGAAGGCAAGGTAAACAATATCCACTGTTCTCCCCTCATCCACCCAGGAAGCTGTTTCATCATAGAAGGCAATCAGGTTGGTCAAACATCATTCACTTTTAGTGCAGCCATGCAGAGTATTTCTGAACACCTTCTTGTCCTCCATGTGTCCTCCAGTGAGGTGCTTCATCACCTTTCCAGGGATTTGGGTAAGGCTGACTGGTCAATAGTTCCTAGGTCCTCCTTCTTGCCCTTTTTGTTTATGTTACGTGAGTCCCACTCACAATCAGCTCCAGCTGTAAGTTGTAGCACACACATCATAGACTGGAAAGCTAGAAAACTGAGGAAGGCAAGGGGTCCTCCAACCACCTCTACTCACCCCCAATTTTTTCAGAACGCTGGTTTACCTTTTTCCTTCTTTTCACAGTAAGATATGTTGGTCCAGCCTTAATTCAGGCCTTGACGGACTTCCATGGGTTGCACGGTCCAAAGGTTTTAGGGTAAGTCGCAATAACAAAAGACTAAATAATATCAAGATGTGTTCAGCTGCATGACAGAGGAGTCATAAACCCTATTTTGTCTTTTCTTAAGCACATAAAAATGTTTTCTCAGCATTTTACTTGAAGATTTGTTATAACCACAATTATTTCAAAATGTTTGTAAAAACAAGCAGAAATTTATTCCTTAATCCTGTCAATAAATAAAAGAAGAAATAAACTGAGCCTGGTAATAGAGAACAGAATATGACAGAATGGAGTATTTGATTCAAAACCTATCTGAAGGCTTAAAAATGTTATATACGTTTACTGCCTTATTTTCTCTTGCTGTGACACATATATCCTGTGTTTTCTCAGAGCAATGATGAGTCACTTAAAAATATATTGTTATTAGGTACTTGGGCTCTGGTCAAGTAACTGGATCTCCTCAAGGGACAGGACAGTATTTTGGACATGTGGTAAACCATACTGTTTATCACTGACTCATATATCCTTCGGGTTTATTCCTAAAAGACTTTCAGTACATTGTTCAATGGAAAAGCCCGATATGCTTCCCTTCCACAATTTCTGTAATATTCTCCAATTATACCAGACTAAGTAAGTCTTTAACTTGCTGCTTGTCCCCATTTTATCTCATCTCTTTTCTCTCATAATGTTAACTAACTTACAGAATGATGAAAAAGCCAAAAGCAATTTAACTGACCAAAACCTCTTACCCAGTGTAACAGGTTATCTGAGTGTAAAAGAGATCTTCAGGCCTATAAATAAGAATATTTCTAGCGTCACATCCCATCTATGAATCCCTTTTTACTTCAGGAATCTGTAAGGGGAGATGGTTTTTAAAAACATGGTCTTTTACAACCAGCGCAGGAAGTGATTATCACTGTTAATAAAAGTCATGTCAATAATGCTCTGTAAGCAGCAAGTGTATTCAAATATTGCTCCTTGTGGGGGAAAAAAGTAATACTTTTTCTTTAGCAGTCTTTGTGCTTATTTTGTTCATTATTATTGCTATCATATAACAATGCATTTGCATTGGTTTTGATCAAAATATCCCAATTCTCAGATCTTGACATACATTATATTTTGATTTGTAAAGGGTTATTGGCATGAATTACACTATATAAGGTAGAATTCCTTCTTTTCAGTGTATCAAATATTATAAATCATCATCAGGTATGAAATTTTCCTCAAGACTTAAGGTACTTTACTGCCAAGACCTATGTCACAGAAATGTAATCAGACTTTGGTTAGACCCAATGTCATCTCCTGCTTCATTTTCTCTTCTAGTGTGCTTTGTTATCTTCAGATAATTACAAAGGTGTATAAATATCATTCAAATGAGCAGGGATTTGGACAGAAATACCCTTTGCAAAAAATAAATTTGAGGTTACAGTGGGATTTTTTTGAACTGATAAAATTGCCACAAAATACTGAAGAATACACCATTGCCATGTCAGTTTTGGAAAGACAAAATCTGTAGGTTCCACAGTAAAAATCATGTGCACACTGGGTATGTATAATTAATGAAAACAAAGTGTGCATTGTGAACAGTACAGGAACTGGGACATAATATGCACAGAACAATTTACCAGAAAAAAATCGTAACTGTATCTTTGGCAAGCAAGCAAATTCATATTTTGATTTAAACCTTAGTTTATTACCAGCAGTAATTCACCTGCAAAAGTCTCAGTTTTGTGACTTTTCACTTACTCATACAGCTCTAAAAGAAAAGTCTCAGTTCTTCTGGTTAACACATAGGGCACAAAATTATTCATTAGACTATGAATCACAAAATATGATAGATGCCTGGCTGAGCATCCAAGGATGGAGTTAAAGGCCTCCCCTTATTTATACACAAGTCAATGTGGAATGGTGCCATAGACTTTATCTAGACAAAGATTTAAAAGTGAGCTGTTAACATGCCTTAGCTAAAACATATGTTAAAAGTGTTTTATTATTGTATATCTATACTTTGATGCACCTTAAGCTGATCAAAATGTAGCATGACGGGAAACGAATCTTTATCAAGGGAAGAAGATGTACACCAGGGGATGCAAACCAGAATTCTAAAATGCATTAGTCAGAACTTGATAGCTGAGATTTTATTCTGTGTCCACCTCCAAGTGATTGACTAGGAAAAGATATGAAAGAAAAAGTTAAGTACTATTTATGCAAATGATCAGCTAGAATCTCCAATTTTTCTTACACCAAAGTTAAACAATAAGGAATCAGCCCATGTCATGTTAATTTAAGCTACAATGCTCCCAGTTACCTGTAAAGTAACCCTACCCAGAAAGAACAATATGAAAAAAAATTTTCTATATGAAGTTACAGCATATTAAGTCAAGAAAACAAAAAAAGCTTTTCCAAGTTAGATAACACTTTAAAAAATGAAGTATGAAGCATTAAGAATGAAGTATCTCCTTTAGCCCAGAAAACTGAACTATGCTCTTTGAAAGCCAAAAATAATTTAAAAATACCAAAACATCCCATATTAACTACATTTCATTTTTTGTTACTAAAATTACAACAATGAGGCTATTTGGATAACAATAACCCATGCTCTATAAAATTCCTGTCCAACAGTGGTACAAGGATGGGTACTGTTTGCATGTTTGTTAAGAAGTAATGGGTAACATAATGCAGTGTACACATCAGAGGGCAAAGTAGAGCTATATCAGGGTATAATGTAAAACTGAACTAAAATTATTTGACAAGTGATGGCTTCAGGTTCATTACCACTGTTTCTGTAGAGAATTAGGCATCCAACCAGCCAAAACAAATTCTCTTTTATTAAACACACATATCCATGCATTTGAATATGTATCAGTATGTGTCTCAAAACACAAGCTTTAAAAACAAGAAAAATGTTAGCAGTAGCCAGATCAATCCATCTACAAAATTGTGTCTGAATTTTCACTTCCTATTGATGGAGTTGAGTTATTTACTTCAGCCTGCAAGTCCATTAAATAGGCTATCAGCTGCATTTCTAGTGTATACCCTTGGACTGAGGCACTCACAGTGACTCAGGCAGGAGTGGGACAATTAAAAAGTGGAGGTCTTCTGTCAAGGGAGGTTTTTTAGTGACACATGAGTTGCAAAGAAATGCTAACACAGCAAACAAACAAGCACAAATAATTCCTCAGGTCTGGAAGTGAAAAGGAAAGCAATGCCATTCTCCTGGTGGGAAGACACATTTATTATTTCAATATGGAATTTATTGTGGTTAATGGATGTAGACTGAGAGAAAAAAATCAATAGAGTCATGCATATATTCCATTTGAATAGAGGTGGATTCTAAGCAAGGACAGAAAAGCGGGAAACATTTTAATTTTTTTAATAGTTTGAAAAACAGTAACAGATTATTATGAGTTTTACTCATGGAAATTAATTAATTAACTAGAGGATGTCATCAACCAAAATCAGAACAGGGAAACAAAAAGCAAGGCAACCTCCCGTCTGTAAATAACCCTTATTCATCTTTTATTCATTCATTTTGTAACACAACCTGCAGTCAGTACAAGTATACCAGCAGGATACATTAAGGAAAAACAAAAACCATTCTGTTTCCTCACTGTGGCATTTCTCTTACGCGCCCACGCGGCATTTTCGGTCGGCTGCGGAGCAGCAGGCACCAGCACGCTGGGGTCAGAGACTCAGCAGCACGTGGCAGAGAGAAACAGCCAGGTGCGTGGTTTGGTTTGCTGAGGCAGCGCTTCTGTTTGCGTGCAGTCAGAGGCAAGAGCAAAGGAAGGGTCAGTCCCAGCTGTAATGTTCAGAGGATTTTTATTCTTCTTTTCCTCCAAAGAGGCAGTGGCAAGTGACCTCGAGCCATGCTCGAGATGGAGTTATAAAGGGGGCAATTACCTGGGGGATAGAACCTAGGGTGACCAACAGGGGTATTTTCAGGGAGGGATGAGAGGTGGCAAAGGGCAAATGGGAGAACTTAGGGTTGGAAAGAGGGTCTAATGGACGAATCACCTGTGAAAGCTCTTGTGATTGATACAGAAATTTCCTGAAGAACCGGGGCAGGGCTGAGGTGACAGACAAAGACAGAGGGGAGATTGACAGGTGAAGTGGTGGGGAGAAGGGTGATTGACA
>VWZV01012757.1:484238-597711 GCA_013397155.1 Irena cyanogastra | reverse complement strand
CCCACAGCCGGCAGTGGGAATTGAAAGGCTGGGCGTGGGAAGTAGGGACCCTCAGGGCAGAGCTGGGTGATTGATGGGTGGAGCCCACCTGCAGGGGGGCAGTGGGGGGTGACATCACTCGGGGTAGCACCAGAGGAGGGTCACATGATCAGGACGCGGGAGGGGGTTTGAGGCAGCCACTGCAAACAAAGGGACTGAACTGAGTGGCGGGAAAAAGCAGTCTGGAGCGGGAGTGAGTAGGAAGGGATTTTGGGAAAGAGAAACAGGCGCCTCGTGGCACTCGCCATTTTGAGCTGCTTCTCCCAGGCTGGGTAGGAAGGGGTTTGTGGAAATAAAACTCTTTTGAACGCTTGTGGGGTCTTGAACTGGGGAAAAAGGGTTGGAAAAGGGGTTTAGGGTAGGATCCCGGGCAGCGTGGCCTTTGCTGACAGGGTAAGGGTCTTGAGAAAGCGAGGGGGAGCCAGGGTGACGTTCTCTATTCTCAGAGGTGCAGCCCTGTGCCGACGTTTGGCAGGATGCCCTCCCCTGTTCTCCCGGGGTAGGGGAAGTGGGGGTTGGAAAAGCAGAGGGAGGGGAGTTTTCTGGAGAAAACTGAGAAACTGAGGCTAAACTCTCTTCCAAACATCTCTCTGCTTCCTGCGCTTGTGTCTTCCTGATCGCCTCCCAAATCATTAAAAACAAGTGCATAAAACCTTCCTCTATCCTTGGGTCCCCCTCCCGGGTCCCCTCAGATAATTTCCCTCCGACATGCTTCCAAAAATCCTTCCAACTAACATCCGCCGCGGAGACGCGGGGGGAAAACTGCGCACACCCACCGAATAAAATCTTTCAGTTTCCTTTTCGAGAAAAGTTCACCTTCATCTCTCGGGGTGTTCTTAACTTGGAGATAAACTTCCCTTTGCTGAGCAGAGAGACTTGCACCCATGTCTATCTGCTTAGCGCGACTTGCCCACCAGCTGCAGGAAAAAAGCGGGAAAAAAAAGCAAAAAAGTCCCCGCTCCGGTGGCAGTGGCTGTTCACGCCTCTCTCAACGTGTCCCTCCATGGGAGTGCAGCCCACCCACAATGAGTCCCTCTGTACTCACCCACAAACCGCCGTTGCGTAGGAAAAAAAACTGCAGCGAGAGTCTTCTGACTGGACACGGTCTCGCAAATGCTTTTCGTTCTATAGAGATTGCATCTCCACCTCCACGCGTCTTTTCTCGACAAAAGTGAGAACTGGAACACGCAGAGCAACAGCACAGCCAGGGGCTAGAAGCGCCAAGAAATCCCGAAACAACACAAAGTCCAGACTCAGGGCAGCTTCGTCAGTCAACCCGTCCGAGGAGCTATCTCCTGCAGAGTCCAGCAGCTCCGGTCTCTCACAGTGATGTCTATTCAAGGCGTCTGAGGCAGCTCTCCGGTGGCGCGCTGCAAGCACGCTTTCACTGCTGAGGCAAGCTTTACGCAACAGGAGTGGGCTCGTTCAGCTCCCACGTTGGGTGTCACGTGTGGTGTTTCTCTCGCCCGCCCACGCAGCGTTTTCGGTCGGCTGCAGAGCGGCGGGCACCAGCACGCTGAGGTCAGAGACTCAGCAGCACGTGGCAGAGAGAAACAGCCAGGTGCGTGGTTTGGCTTGCTGAGGCAGCGCTTCTGTTTGCGTGCAGTCAGAGGCAAGAGCAAAGGAAGGGTCAGTCCCAGCTGTAATGTTCAGAGGATTTTTATTCTTCTTTTCCTCCAAAGAGGCAGTGGCAAGTGACCTCGAGCTATGCCCGAGATGGAGTTATAAAGGGGGCAATTACCTGGGGGATAGAACCTAGGGTGACCAACAGGGGTATTTTCAGGGAGGGATGAGAGGTGGCAAAGGGCAAATGGGAGAACTTAGGGTTGGAAAGAGGGTCTAATGGACGAATCATCTGTGAAAGCTCTTGTGATTGATACAGAAATTTCCTGAAGAACCGGGGCAGGGCTGAGGTGACAAAGACAGAGGGGAGATTGACAGGTGAAGTGGTGGGGAGAAGGGTGATTGACACCTCTGACAGGCAGGTGAAACGGCAGGAAAACTTGGACAAAGGGGCTCAGGGAATGATCCACTCTGGGAAGGGCAGGGGGTACACAGGGGCAAACCATTTTATAACTAATTAACATAGAAATGCCTTAATAAAAAATAGAATAATCAAATAAACTCGAAAACAGAATGCTACACCTCACCATTGCCCATACTTCACCTTTTCCCTATAAAGAATGAGATAATGAAAATGCATATGGTTTATGACATTTCCCTTGCAAATTGAGAACAGTAAAAGTCTGCCCTTCTTACTGGCTTATGGGTAGAGTAAATGTTAAGGCCCTGATCAACAAATATTGTGTTTCTTCCAGGGGAACATCAATCCAACTAGTCTCTTTACTGTGTTCTTTGGAAGAATCAGAACATGGGTAGAAAAATGTCAAAAGGGAAACCTAAACCTAGGTCAGGCAGTAAAATTCCCCAGGAGAAAATAATGTTTATTAAGTTACTCCTCTTGCTCAGTAAAGGTTAGCAAGCATTTCAATGAATTTTCTCTTGGGTCAAATAAAGCTGGAAAGGGAGTGGATGTGATACCACCTGACAGGCCTTGATTTTCAGATGGAAGCTACAGTAGTATTTTGGACTCTCAGGTTCTGGATCTTGATTTACAATAATAAAACAATATCTCCATGATCTTTCTTTTTTTTTTCAAACAAACTAAATAAGTTATTTTATTTCTGGAGAAATTTACACAGAAGTTTGTCCAATGTTCCATCATTAGATGTGAATCTAGAGCAGGCTGACAATGACAACTGCCATGACAGCTGCAACTGTGGGGTACTGCAGAAAATTGCTTCTGCTCAACCTTCAGAAGAACTAAAGCATCTATTCATTTTTTTTTTCCAGCCTTAGAAAAGTGCATTCCTGTGAGAGGTTCATTGTGTTCCTCTAGGAAAATAAATCCACTGTATTTACTGAGATGCATCCTATAGATGATCTAGCATCTCATTAAGATGATTTTACTCCGTACTGTTTTGGCACATAGGCTCTCACAAACAACATTTTCAATACTCTGCTCTTCAGATCTCATCACAATCCTAAACTAGGTCACCTGGAATAATGGTGTGGCACAAAAACAAATAGATCAGATCCAACTTCTCCCTTTCTTAAGTACAGGCATTAAGAGGTATCTATATTAACAGATCTCTTCCCTGCAAAGGAAAATTTAAGAAGAAAAAAAATGTTTTCAATAGCCCTTTACCACTAGCTGGTTCCTCAAAACAATCTCAGGTTGACAATGAGTGACAGTGATTGCCAGTTGAGGCCGGTTTGATAGGTTTGCATCGCCAAAGCTCTTATTTCTAGCAGACCAGGGCACAGATTTCCACCTCAGGGGGTAAGGAGCTGTGGCTAGAACAGCTCTGGCACATGAACAATCTCTACCCGAGACAGGGAAGCTCCGGGTCAGGGCTGAGGTCACTTCTGTTGAGGCAGAGAACAGCAAGACCTATTCTTTGCACACATGAGCTGACATTTGGTAAAACTGTCATGAAGACAAGGGAGTGTGGGAATACTTTGCCGAGAGGCCAAGAGCCACGTCACCCTGCTAGCTCATATTGCAACTACAGCTTACCTCATGTTAGTTACTGCACGTTAGCCAAGGTGTAGGAGAAAATACATCCATTGTCCAGGGAACACAAGGCAGCTGAAAATTAATGATAAAATGGGCTTGCTATGACATTATCCATATTTAATTAATTTTATGAATAAACAGCCTAACATTTCAAAGGACATTAAACTAATAGTAATGTTGAACTTATGATCAATTCATAAGAATTCAGATGCCTAACAGCTGGCATCTTGGAAAAAAATGTGTTTTGATATTGCTTTTGGTATTTTGCTTTTGGTACTTTGCTTTCTAAAATGTATCTAAAAGATTGTTTTAAATGGACAGCCGTTATCACCGATGGTATTTATTTTAGCTATCTCACTCTTGCTGTGCAGGCAAACCTTCAGGGAGGGGGAGAGAGACAAGAAGAAAAAGATAGAGGAAGAACAAATAGAAGCAAGGTAAGCAATAAAATATTGAACAAGGACTACTACAGAAAATTGCCAAATATGAAATTAAATTAGTGCCAGGCACTGTTTGAATCATCAACATAACTTAAATTCCAAGCTAGGTTCTGAAACAAGGTCCCTGAATGAAAAAAACAATCAATTTGAATTCCTTGGCCTCCACTTGTTGTAAATAGTTGCAAAACACACGCCATCTCCTTTTCACCTATAACTTCTGCTGAGTTCAGTAGTGCAAAAAGTCTCATTATTGCAGCAGATAAGACAGAATTAGAACTCTGGGTTTGACATAGTGGAGTGCCTCATTACACACTGTCACAGACATCACAGGATGCAACAGAGATTTCTTCGTCAAGGAGAAATAACGAGCTGTCCTGGCTCCACAGTCTTTTATAGCCTTCCATATGTTTGCATTTATTTATTTATTTATTTATTGAATTTAAAATACCCCCAAACCAGTATCAACTAAGTAATGAAAAATAAACCTTTATCAGCATAAACCTGATAAAGATCAAAATACTGAGATTGCAGACAGGGCACAGTAATGGAAATAATCTGTTTATTCAGCATTCTGTTTCAATAATATGAGATACATTCAGATTCCTTCCACAATTCCCTCCTCATTAACATCCTGTCCAGTTTGCTGCACGCCATGACGTAGGCTCTGATAATAGTTTTGGCATATGTTTCCTAAGGAAAGGCCCAGCCACCCTTCTCCTGAGTGGATGTTGATTGTGTTAATGCTGGAGGTGCACATGCACCACCTCCTGCTGGGCCCAAGCCCCAGCACACACGTGACCTGTCACTGTCACTTAATGCTAACCCTGGAAATCAAGCATGGATACTTCAGACCTCCTCTGTACATGGGCAATGTCTACAAGTGTGAGTATGCAGAGACACACACACCAGGCATGCACTCAAAGCACGCAGAAGAGCTTACTACGTCTTATAGTGAAAAGAAATCACTATCATCCCCTGAAATCTTATGGGAAGGGCAAAAAGTATTGCATGAAAAAGGCAAGTTCTTTCAGTTCTGTCATCCCAGAGCCTCATGTATAACAGCCAGTGATATAAGGCTGCTTTTTCAATTTTTAATTTTTTTTCCCTCCAAGAAAAAGGAAGGAAATGTGTGTCATTTTTGTGCATGTGCGTCATTTTTATGCAAAACCATAACAAAGCCTTCAGCAGTGATAAGACAAAATGAGTTTCTAAACACATGAGATGCATCAGTTGAAGTGCTGATCCTCAATAAACACAACCAGAGATAAGTAGTCAAGCAGTCCTCTTTGGCCCCTTCTTCATCAGCAAATTAAACAGAGCCAAGAAGCAAACCCAGACAGTAGACTTTAATTGTCCCTGCAGTTCAGTTATTAGACAAGTTCTTGGCACAGGTTTGACAGACTCCCCAGCACCACAAGGGAAAACACAGCCCAGAGATAAATCTCATAACATTGGATGTGGTCACCTTCTTTTGGAGGGTAAGAGCTGTATGATTTCATCGTTGGCTGTCCATATCCTAAGTGCCAGAGGATACTCCCAGGCAAGTTTAACTTCTTAGTTCAGACACAGTCCTCCTGTACACTTGCCAAAGCAGAGCCTTGGTTTAATACAGGTACCAAATCTGTCTCAAGCATGGAAGAACATCACAGTATCGTTATTTCAGACTAGAATTTCATTAGTTTCCCTATCTGGTGAAACAAATTATGTCTGAGCTCCATCATACAGTTCTGCGAAGAATAGTTAATGGGACAATATGTAGAACAGCAAGAATTTGCCACGTCAAATGTAATCCTTACCCAGCATTCTTAAAAGATGAAGTAATAACAGGAAAACTGTCTCTGTAAATATCATCTAGAGGAATAGAAAGATGTCAAAAGTAAAATACCAAGCCTTCTCTTTTAAAAATAACTATGCATAGACAAGCATATAAACATACATGCAACTCACAACACAGAAGCTTTTGAGCTGTTGCGTGTCATAAGGACACTGCCTATGTAGAGACAGGTAATGCACTTCTGCAGGGCCTAAAACCCCACTGACAGAAAGGAAGATAATTGCCAACATCCTAAAGCAGAGTCTAGAGGATGGAGTTCCCCACTGCTTTCACGTGTTCATGCTGAACATTCTCCCTAAAACCCATGAGAAATAGCCAGAGTTTTACTCTGCAAGATTATCTACCATGTATCTACCAGCTTTCACTTGTACACACCTGTGTCCCTTCCAAACTGAAGCTCTGAATTCTCATCTCCAACAAATAGAAGGCTATCTTTCGGTACAGGTCAAAAAAAGAGGGGACTTGACTGTCTACTTCACAAATTCTTCCTAAAGAGTTGCATATCTTCACATTCTGTCATTAAAGCAATTAAACAATTCAATAGGGCAACAGATTCTAGGAAAGTTGCCGATATTGATATAACATCCTAATCTACACTCCTAACCTGTGTTTACAGTGATTTTGTGTAGCATCAATACTAAACACAGCCAAAGTACAAATTCTCTCACTGCTGATCCTTTCTTCAGACAGTTATCCCTCTTTCCTTGCCACATCCTTCAGATGGCAGGTGAATGTGCATTGCAAAACCTTTTTTTAGGGGGCAAGAGCTATAAACTGGCACAAAACTCTCCTAGAAAAACAAGCAGGATGGGCATTTTTTCCTAGTACTATCCATCTCAAGATTGCAGGGTTCTGAGGGCTGTTGATTTTGGTTTGTTTTTCCTAAACTCCCATTTCATATAATCCCGTGTTCGGCAACACCCTTGTGAACTGCTGACTTTTCTTAAAATGGCCATATATTATCCCCAAATGTGAAGCCCTTTTCAAGGAAAATGGTTGTTCCCTCATATCTATAATTTAGAAAGGAAATATGACAACACAGACAGGAAGGAAAGTATGGGAAGCTACAAAAGCAAAAATGTGTAAACCATAAGTAGAGAGTCTATATATAAATTCTAGACCAGAGAAAAACTCCTTATTTCAAAATACGCCTCTCACAGAAGTACATATATTTTATTGGACAATATTCACCTGCTCCTTGCAATGCTGGACTCCAAGGAATTATAACTGGGAAATGAATTTTAGATACTATGCAATATAGACTCAGAAACCAACAAGGAAGAGTACTGAAGTGAGTTAACTGGAAAGCATAGTAAAGATCTGGCCTTCTTTCCCCTACATGCATGTTGCAGCATCTCTGAGGTGGTACAGAAAACTCAATGTTGAAAGCCAGCCATGAGAAATGTCACTCATTGATGCCTGTTTTCGTTACATTTCCCATCACCAAGCAGACTGGAAATGTTGTCAGGCTCACAAAAAGGCAAACAGAAGCCAGATTTAAAAGTAGATTCCTTTTTCCCTTCCCATGCTGCACACTATTAATCTGAAAAACCGGAAGCGGTATAGGGATCGAGTTATTATCCAGCTACTTATTGCCTTCAGGTGGCTCCAAATTAAAAAGAAAGATTGTCAACAGATGTACCCATCTACTCTGCCCCTTTTTCATGTCTACAACATTATTAAATTTATACCCACCTGCACGCTATAGCCGAAGGTGTGCCAGTACATCACAATCCAACCTTTTTTATTCTCCCTCCCTTGGGAACTCCAAGATCAATAGTTGAGTTAAAAAAATCACACTATGCTTCAACACCACTTTTTTTTTTTTCAAGTTGATGATCCAGAGATTTATTTTCTTGCACTGCTGCACTGGAATGTAGCAATTATGTCATAGATATCTCCCCAAGAGCTCTGTCATCTCCTACATCAGCTGTCTTTGCTGTAAGCACTGCAGTACATGCCTCTGTTCTCTTGTCATCAAATGTATTTTCACTTCTATGGGTCTTAACATTCTTCTAATCTTAAAGGAATTTTCAAAGGAAGCAGCTACTAAAATGAACAATTCCTCCAGAAGTTTAATTACACCTATCCCAGTGTCTTCTTTTTCACACTTGAGACAGTAGATGGAATTACTGGTCAGGGAACAGGTTGTCACTTGCAGTATATTGGCTATTTGAACAAACTAGGTACATAAAGCACACACAAATAATAATTATCAATACCCTCTCTCATTTTGTTTTTTATTTGTGGATATTCGGACAATAAGAAAAAAAGAGCTTTTGTTTGCAAAAAAGTTTTCATATCGGATGTGTGCACAGAAAATCACCACAGATCTCTTCAAATGTAATATTTTACATATATTAAATATGTTAAATCCACAATATCTTGAAGACCCAACATAACTGATGGTGCAAACTTGGTCTACTCTAAAGCTCATTGGCAGTTCACTGGTAAATTGCCAGACGATCAGAGGGCTGGAGCACCTCTCCTAAGAGGAAGGGCTGACAGTTGGGATTGTTCAGCCCAGAGAAGACATCTTTTTACAGCCTTCCAATACCTCAATGGGGCTTACAAAAAGGAGGGATGGGGACTTTTTACTCAGGCAGATAGTGACAGGACAAGGGACAATGATTTCAAACTAAAAGAGGGCAGGTTTAATTAGGTATTAGGAAAAAATTATTTGCCATGAGGGTGGTGAGGCACTGGCACAGGTTGCCCAAAGAAGCTGTTGACGCCTGTGGAAGTGTTCAAAGTCAGGTTGGACGGGGCTCTAAGGAATCTGGTTTAGTGAAAGCTGTCCCTGCCCATGGCAGGTGGGTTGGTACTAGATGATCTTTAAGGTCCTTTCCAACCCTAACCATTTTATGATTCAATTTCATATCCACTTTACAACATGAAAAAATTGTGTACACATCTATAGGTGTGCATCTCAAACTCATGAACTCATTGGCTTACCTATATCTTCATAACCTTGTGGGCTAATTTGCAAGAGGCATAAAATGTAAAAAAACAGCCACTCAAAATACATCCAGAACACTAACTTCAGGACATCTGAGCGTAAGATTTTCTCTCTTCACTCATACAAACATAGAGATTCATCACCAGTAACTGGTGATCATTTAGAAGCATGGTCAAAATTTCAGAATTTTTTTTGCCATGTATGCATTTGAATTATTTGATATTTTCTTAATGCAAATAATAAGAATGCTTTTCTGACTCTTATTTTTTTTCTAGCTGTACCTTGGTGGACACACTTCAAAATATTGTTTTTCTTCTACTGCAGAAACAAAACTCTTTGTGCAGAAAGAAATAAAGGTAGTAAAGATTATACCAGCTGTTCATTTCACAATGCAACAGAGCTATGCTGTGGAGGAGAGAAGCTGAAGGTTAAATTTGGGAATGCAGCAGGAGAACCTTTCAGCTGCAAATATTGAGGCAGCTTCCTCATGAGCACAAACTAGAGATGACTTCATAAGCACTAAATTATTATTTTTAACCGTGTGAGAAACAACTTAAATACAAAAAAAAAGAGTCAGTATTATTTCCAAGATGGACCAGTTGCTCTTATTCTTTCAAAAATACTTTGAAACTCTCTTCCAGGCTCAATTATTCAGTCCTCAATGTTGAAGCGCCCTAAAAAATCACTCAGTGCTATTGAAGAGTGTCCATGTTCGCCATCTGAAGTGTCCTCACACTAATTATGACTCTGAATGGATTTGGAAGGCACTATCCAAGTCAACATGCAGTTTACAGTAACACAGGCTTAGTTTATGCTAGTATTACATGAAATTACTCCAGGGCTCAGGAATGCAGATATGCGCTCAGGTTTCCTCACACATGTGAATGCATTCAGATACCTTCATTCTGAAATCCTCTTAGAGGACGTCAACAATTCATTTAAAAGGCTTGTCCAGATTTTCTGGTTTTCAATACACTTCAATCTCCTAGTGATTATAATCAGGCCCAAAGCACACAGCGATGCTGGAAGCACTGCTAAATCCCACTCCCCAACTGCACGCTTTTCATCCTAACAGGAAGTCAAAATAACAGGTACCTACATTTTGCACCTGTGTTGGAAAATTTCAAGAAAATTTCCAAACATAGTTTGATGTTAACAAGACAAAAAAATACATGTATATATGTGGATGTTAATATTGTGATTCCAGAATATATTTCTAATATTTTGTTTAAATCTCATAAAATTAAAATCTTACTGCTATATTTGGTGTCTTTGAATAGCATTTCCTTTCTAAACTGTCATTGTCATTAACATTAAATTAAACATTTACAAAATGCTTTTAAAGAGATAAGGAAACAATTTATTTGTGCACACACTTTTATAACAGGCACTCCTCAAAGAAAAATTGGAAAAGAAAAGGCAGTATGATTCAATTTCATCATACCATTATTTACTAATTAATAAAATGCTCCCTCTGGATTCAAATACAGCATTATCCAGTCATTTTTCACTTTAAATAAGAAGCACTACTGCAGTATAAATTCAGTGCTTTTACACAAAGGTAAGGACAAGATGCAATTTGTGCCACAATATGAAATGGAACTACTAACAACATTATTACGTACAGTTCAGCAAATGCTAGCGCTCTTGGATATTTGGTGCACATCAGCATTCCAAATCACAGAATTACAAAACAGTTGTGGTTGTAAAGTTTCCCAAAGATCATCCAGTTCCAACACTCTTGCCATGGGAAAGGACACCTTCCACTAGACCAGGTTGCTCAAACACCCATTCAACATGAATGTTGACATAGAAGAGGCATCTACCAGCTCTCTGGCCAACTTGTTCCACTGTCTCATCGTTCTTATAAAAAAAATTCTTCCTTAATACCTAATCTAAACCCACCCTCCTTCAGTTTGAAGCCATTCACTCCTATACAACCACTACAGGCCCTTGTACAAAGTCCCTCTTCAACTCTCTTGTAGACTCTTGTTAGGTACTGGAAGCCTGCTCTAAGGTCTCCCCAGAGCCTTCTCCAGGCTGAACAACCCCAACTCTCTCAGACTGTCTTCATAGGTGTTCCAGCCCTCTGATCATATTTGTGTTCCTCCTCTGCACTTGCTCAAACAAGTCTGTATCATTTTTATGCTGGGGATCCCAGAGCTGAATGCAGCACTCCAGGTGAGGTCTCACCAGAGCAGAGTAGAGAGGCAGAATCCCATCCTTTAATGTGGTGTCCACACTTCTGTAGGTGCAACCAGAATACGGTTGGCTTTCTGGGCTTCATGCACACATTGCCAGCTCATGCTGAGCTTCCTGTCAATCAACACTCCCAAGTCCTTTTCCTCAGGACTGCTCTCAACCAATTCCTCAGCCACTTAGCCTGTATTTGTGCCTGGGATTGTCCTGGTCCAGGTGCAGGACCTTACGCTTGGCCTTGTTGAACTTTGAGGTTAGGAAAGGCCCACCTCTTAATCTGGTCAAGGCCCCTCTGGAAGGCATCCCTTCCATCCAGCACGTTGACTGCACTGCACATTTTGGGGTTGTCAGCAAACATGCCGATGGTGTACCAATCCCACCGTCCACGTCACCAACAAAGATGTTAAACAGTCCTGATCCCAGCACAGACTCCTGAGGAGCACCCCCCATCATTGTTCTCCACTTGGACGTCAAGACATTGCTTGCAACACTTTGAGTGAAACTGTCCAGCCATTTCCTTATTCACCAAGTGATCCATCCATCAAATCTGTGCCTCTCCAATTTATAGGATGTTATGTGGTATTGTGAAATGCTTTGCATAAGTCCGGGTAGATTTGCATCAGTTGCTCATCCCTTATCCACCAATACAGTAACCATGTCACAAAAGGCCACCAAATTTGTCTGGCATGATTTGCCCTCAGTTAAGCCATGTTGGCTGCCACCAATCACCTCTTTATTTATCACATGACTTAGCACAGTTTCCAGAAGGATCTTTTCTATGATCTTTGCCAGAACCTGAGGTGAGACTGACTGTCCTGCAGTTCCTCAGGTCTTCTTTTTCCCCTTTTATGCTTCCCCTTTTCCAGTCAGTGACAACTTTCACTGGACTGCCATGACTTTTCAAATATGATGATAATTTGCAGTCATTTGTTTGCAAATTTGCAAACTTTTCAGACCCTTTTAAACTCCTTCCCTATCTCTTGTTGAAGTTACTCTGGTCCTATACTTAGAAATTATTGGACTGTAAAACAGATAATTTGGAGGTGACGGTAGAATGAACAGATACAGGGTGCAGAAGGTGACTGATGTGCTGAAGCAGTGGTCATCCTGTTGCACATCTGGACCCATGAGGTCCTGCTGTCCAAGTAGATGTGTTAGAGATACTATCATATTCTTGTCCTAAAGCACGTATTTGCTACAGTACTTAGGCTGAGAAAACCAAAGATATTGAAGAGTCATCACTGGACAGGACCTCTCAAGGCAATCTTACTCACCCCACTACTCCAGTGACCCAGAATTCAATGATCCTGAGTTGGCCCTTGGGTAGCCCTAGGTCCTCCTCCCAGAAGAACTCTTCTGTTGAGGATATGTTGCCTATCATACCTTCCTCCCTGCTGCAACACAGCCTGTGCACGATGGGATTAGATGAGCTGCTTGAATTCCCTGAAATTCACAAGGGGAGGAGGAAGAGTCTGGAAATGGTTGGCTCTTGGTTCTCTCAGAGGAAAGGGGGAGGGGGAGTAAAAACCCCACTGATCAGCCAGTTGTTTCTTTCTATTGACACTATGCAATATTCATATAAATCTGTCATCTGCAGGACAAGACAATTACCTGAAGAGCTAAAATCTACTCTCAGGTGGCAAGCAAGGCTGAGATATCTAGGTAATATCAGAGGTACAATTACTTACGGACAGGAAGCAGCCAGAAAGAGGATGGTAAGTACCAACAATTTGCTTATATAACAACAGGTGACAGAGAGCCATATATCTTCAGCAAAATAACATCTCGCTGCTTCCAAGAAATTGAACTATAATCTCAGCTGATAGAATACAAACTTCTGTGTATTATTTTAGCATGAGGAATAATCTTACTGCCAGCTTTGCTTCTGTGATGTGTCTGCCTCACTTTCCAGTTGCTCCAGTTGGCTGTCCAGAGATGCTCAGGCAGAAGCTGTTTGAACAGGGACTGGAAATATTCCTGTGATAAACCAGTGTGAAGTATAGGTCTGTGTTCATTGTCTCCTGTGGAAGTAACAGAATTTAGCCTTTGAACCTTAAGGGTTATGATCTGAACAAGAATACACTCTGTCCCTGAAGTTTACTGAAATGCAGATGCTGAAGCTATGAGGCTAATTCCCTTCCATAAAGGCACTCAAAACACCCTGATGGCACCTGGTGAACATTAAAGGCAGCTTTGGTTTCAAAGTCACAAGCCCTTGGGAAAAACAGAGGTCACATTTGTCAGGTCAGTCTTTGTTCTCCAAATATTGCTTTCCTCCTTTCTTTCTTTATGTTTTCATTAACACTATCAAGCCTGACAAATATTTTCCTTCTTTTTTTCTTTTCTTCTCTCTCACTCCCTGTCTCTCTTGATTTGTTCCACCACCTGTACCAGCCTGGTCTACCCTTACCCTGTGAAAACTTGATTAAGAGAGTGAGCTCATTTGTATAGTAAAGTAGCAAACCAGAGCTGGTAAGGCCAAGCACATCTATTTTGTAATCATTACATGGCCATTCTCCTATGCATCAGCCAACATCCATGCAATGTCATGCATGGAAAGCAATTCCTGTACCTTGAAGCAGAACCACTACCCATGCGGCTCCTGAGGGTGAAACAAGCAGGGAACAGCTTTTATATGAGAAGAAAAAAAAACATGTCACAAACAGCTGGTCTAGGAGTTTGTTTTCAAGAGAGGTTTTTGGCAGGAAATAAAAATAAAGGAGTGGGGGAAGAGAAGGCTTCTCCCTACAGAGAGATTCTTCTCAACTGCTCAGTGGTGGTGAGTTCACGTCCTAAGCCAGAAAGATTCAGACCCCCTGTCACAGATGTCACACCTCCCAAACCTTACGTAACATAGCTGAGGATGATCTTGTTATCTGTGTAAGCTGCACTCGTGGCAAAACTTAATTATATACTTGCTAAGTCATTACACTTCATCACTAAATAAAACGGTGTTTCAAAGCAGGAAATACCTTGTCGAAGTCAGAATTGCTGTACTGCTTCTAGCAACTCTGCACAGCAGAACTGAAGCCATGTCCTTTCATGGGTCTAGGCATCTATGCCTATCTGTTGATGAAATGGAACAGCATGAACACATGTTGGCATGGCAATATAGGGGGAATTCATTCCCAAGCAGGCTCTTACCCCATAATTTCGTATATCCATGAATACACTTAATTAGGAAGGCATCCATATTTTGATGGATGAAAAAGTGCCTTTTCTTTTTCCTTAGAAAGGATTGCTATAGTGATTAACATCACTCCTTCTTAAAATTTTGCTATCGCTTGCTTATGTGGAAAGATAAAATAATTGAATAAGGCCTTTAATTTAAATTGAATTTCTTCATACCCTTGTTCATAAGCAAGGTTCAGACTGCAGCTGGAAGGATGGTATGCATGTATCCTGTCCTCCAGGCTCTGAGAGGTTAAGACTGCTACAGGCAGGTTGAAACACACCTTAATTTCTGTAGACCTTAAATTTTTGAGATCCCACCCACAAATAATAAAGACATTATTCTTCCAACAGTCGTAAGTGCATACCCAGGACTAGAGGCACCTACCATCTCCACAGTCCTTGGATCTCCTCCTCTGCCCACTGGCATATGTCAAAATAATTTGATCCAATATACTACATCTGCTTAGCAAAATCAGGGCTAATACAAACATCCTATATAAATCACCTCTATCCTATATAAATCACCAGAAGCTGACACTGAATTCTTCTCTCATATGTGTTTCATACAACCCAGAAACACTCTACCAAATTCCCAGGGACAAATTAAGCCAGTAATACCCTTCCACACTTACCTGGACACAGAGTAAAGTGCCGAGTATTTTCACTACGTACAGTCAATTTATTTACAGGTACCTACCTGTATACTGCTATAAAACATTTAGACACCAAAAGAAAGTGGGCTGGGTAAGGTGAGTCTGCATTTTTTCTGGGTTCACCTTTTAAGGAATGAAAACAAGGGGCAATATTGTTGCTTAAAGAAAAACAGCACTAAGTGGACATGAAGGCAATAGCATTGCAAGAACTATTCCCCACAGCACAGCATCTGTCTTTGTTTCAAAAATTCTCCAAAGTTTTGGTCATGACTGTACTAGCCAACTCTGCTTTTGGCTGGACGTGGCCTTGGTTTTCCCTCTCTCCTTCTGTTTATAACTGGTTGACGCATTAAAAAGCATGGCATTTTGCAGAGGGTGCTATAATGATGGTTATAGCTGGTCTGAGTGCTGGAGCTGCACCGCAGACTAGAATTTATTTCAGGAGGTAGACCTGATGTACAGAGAACATGGGCCAGGCACTGGTGGTTGCCCCATGGCGATGTGACAGCCATCTGATGTCACCATGAGCTCTCACACCTGCTCCAACGGTGACAGAGCTGAGGGTTTTCCCTGACTGATGTGTGCAACTGCTCACGGGCCTGTGTGAGGGCGGATGTGGGCTGGCCCTGGCACCACACCGACCTGAACTTCCCTCTGACATTGCACAAGAAGACAGACCAAGACTCATACCTGCCCACCCACACAGACAAGCCAGCAGATATAAAAATACATTACCTTAAAAAACAGCACACGATCTCTCCATTTTAATTTTTTTTCCCCTTTCTCACCAGCACCAGCTCCACAGACTCAAAATCAAGTTACACACACAAACAGGGTTGGGCTGTTGCCTTCACCACATTTGCTACCACATTCCTATGGCCACCCTCCCAGAAATTTCCTCAGATATTTCTAACTTCCCACTTCTCTATTTAATTCCAAAAATAAAAAAGGGGAGGTGGGGAAGAAAAAAGAAAAAAAATGCACTTCTGTCTGTATGAAAGGTGCAAGTTTGGCTGAGAAAAGTATCTATAAAATACAGAAGGACCAACTTCTCAAGTTTACAAAAACAACCATTTCTACCACATATGCTCCTGAAAGGAAATTCACCTATCTCCTGAAAGGAAATTCACTGCTCAGAAACCCAGTATTCTACATGCTCTAATTAAGGAAAAAGGAAATAGCTTTCAGTCTCTTGTGCAAGGGCCAATGAACACGAGTCAAACACTCATTTAAAACCATGAAAACACTTCAAAAAGAAGTAAAACAAACATTCTGCTAATTTCCCAGATGTATTTCCAGCAATGATTCTGATATAGACTCAATGGATGGGAAAGAGGAAAAGAATTTATTGATGTGGAAGACATACCTTTATAATCCATCCTGAGTCCTTATTTGCATTTGTGATGGAGGGATTTGCTCTTCTCTGCTTTAGCAGGTCTCCCAGGGTGACGTAAAATGGACAGTGTCACATCTCAAAAAACTACTTTCTGAGAAGCATTGTGGTTCTCTGGTCACACTTATTTCTGTAGCACTTCTTAAATGCTTAGGTAAAGTTAGCAAGAGTCAAGGGATACACAGCCCAGTAAGTCTTCATTTACATCCTGAAGTTTCAGGAAGAAAGTATTCCTCCTCTAAGTGTTTAGGAAATTCAAATAATTTCCTTCACATTGAAAAAACTCTGTCTGTGGTGTAACCTTATTTCGCTTGTTTCCAACCAGCCTAGTGATGGTTAATATTCACCACATTTGTACCAAAGAACAAAAAAGAAAAGCACTAACCAGAAATATAATTTACATTTCCAGTACCACTGAGTATCACAATTGTCTTTGAACTCACCTACTGTGCTGAAAAAAGGCAGGTTTTGAAGTTTGGGATGGCTATCAAGGATTGTTCATTAAACAAGCCAGCTATGGGGTTTTTTTTCCCTAATCTAGAGACCTAAAAGAACATACTTAAGGTTTCCAAAGTGAATGCAGTTCATTTTTTTTTGGGCCAGTGAAATTGAAAAGGAGACAGTGACAGGAAAGAGATTACTCGTCGAGAGACAAGACCTGATGCCAAGAGATGACCGTATATCCTTATGCCCATTCTGCCTCAGAGTCAGCCACAATAATTGAGATGCAAAGGTACAAATAAGAAATGTAATTCTTCTTATCTGTTATATTCTACCACTGTTAGTTCAGTGTAAATGTAATTTTTCTTATCTGTTATATTCCACCACTGTTAGTTCAGTGTAAGACACACTGTTCTTTAGATGCTAATGCTATGGGAGATCTAGCCCCTTCCATCTTGTTTTGCAAAATACAAGCCACCTTCAAAAACAGAAAGTAAATGCTAGCTTCCTTTCTCAGTGTGTTATATTTGTTTATCATTTCCTGAAAAAGTGCTAAACACTTCTGCTGAAAAGCATTGATCTGAAAATACTTTACTGCTATGGGCTATGTTACACACCACAAAAAAGCAAAGAACTCCAGAATCTTTACAGGTTGTGCCTATGCAGTACCTTCAGAGAAATTGCTATTTTGTATCTTTACAACTTTCTGTATCTTAGCCCTATTCATTAAAAAATATAGAAATAATTCTGTCTGAATTAAAATTATGGTGAGAATAAATCGATTATTATCATATATTTTATTATTATCATTAGCGGTACTAAAACAATTTTTGTACAGCACCTTTTTATTCACAGAACTCAGGACACCTTGCTTATTGTTCTCATTTTGCAAATGTAAGACCTTGAGAATGCTGAGATGCAGTTTCTTTATTAAGGTCATACAACATGCCACTGACAGACCCTGGGACACAGCACAGGCTCTGCAATCCTTCCAGACAGTAGGCAACAAAGCTAGATACCCTGTTTTCTAACTTCTGTGTATTTTGATCTGCCTCATTCAGCTCTTAATGTAGCAGTGCTTCAAATTCTGGCTTTCCAGGAACACAACTGCATTTTTTCTCTTGAACTGTCCTGCTTTGTACAGCACTGAGCATCTGCACGTACAAACACGCTCAACCTCAATTTGTGTCTGAAGAGTCATCCTCCCCCTGCTGTCACAGGTACCACTAGAGTGCATATTTGGAAAAATTAGATGGAAAACATCTCAAAAGTTTGAGATTCTGCCCTATCTTTTTTCTGACAGGGTAAAAATAAACTGTACTTTTGCAGTTTCTTCTCTTGGTCAGAGTGCCTAATGTCACAATCATATCGACAAAAGTAGCATTTTTTACATCATTTGTATTTGTTGTGTATCCATTCTCCCCCTAAGACAGCAGCACCTTTGCCTGTCACCCTCAGCTGATCTAATAAATGCAGGCTTGGAACTGACAAAGGACAGCAAACATGTCAAAAACAAAAGAAAAAAAATTCCAAGCCACAAAGAGCTACACATTTCAGGAATAATAAAAAAGCCCACAATGATTCCTCAATTGCAGATGATATCAGCAGAATGTCATAACCATCTTTTTACCCCCCACCTCCATTTCATCTTGAGTACCTGGGACTGACAGAACTCCCTTTAACAGAGCAGAAATTTCCCTACCAGCTATAGCTGCTGAAAACTTAAGCCAACCAGCCCAACACAGCTGGACGAATTACAGTGAGTTATAAAGAATTCAAGGACCTTCAGCTACTAGCTACACATCTTTTTACTGCAGAGGTAGCTCTGCAAATGGAAAAGTTGTAGAAGTCTGGCAAAAGTCCTGCAATCCGACTGAAGCAAGAAAAAAGAAGCATCCTTTAATGTCACAGAAAAGTTCTATAACTTGCAGTGTGAGCTCCCCAACAAGGTCTTTGCATTATATTGCACTTTTTCTTGCCCTTACAAAATCTCTCCTGCCAGACAGCAGCTCCAGGTTATGAGGCCTCACTATGTTGGCACTACCAAGTGAAAGAAGATTGAGTGGATGCAGTAACCAGTGCCTGCCCAGCATGCCCAGCCCTACACAACCTCTTCCTAAGCCAGGTGTTTTCCTTTGCATGGAAAAATGTCATTAAGCTGGAGAGTAGCAAACACTACAGTGTTTAACCTTGTGGCTAACAGAAGAAGGGTTTTCTGTAGTTAGGATTTCAAAGCATGGGGCCTGAGAAGCAGGAGATCTTTTAAAGCTCCTCTGCCTATAGTTTGCTGAACTTTCACTTTTGAGACAAAATGTAAAGACAGCTTCCTCACCTATTCATCTACTAAAAAATATCAACCAACTCAAGTTCCTGCCTAACTGTAATACCCAGTACTTTGGAAGTACTTCTCTAAAGTTTCATTGTGCCTTTTCTGACAACTAACACAATAAATCAGTTATGAGCTTTTTCAGACTCAGAAATAAGTATCAGCTATTCAGACACATCTGCAGTTACTGGTGGCAGGACAATGAACACTATGTGAATTGTCTTGCTAAGCAAAAAATAAGTGGAATGGATGAAATAATTATCTTACATCAAACACACAGTCAGATTCCAGCTCATCTTCCTGCTCATGTCTCTACACACTCTAAACACAGAAGAAATCTCATCTTTTACGCAAACAAACTCACATAGGCACCAACTAAATTAGAAACTCCATGGAGTTGACAGATTATGATCTCATCACTTTTTTTTCCTTTTTTTTTTATTCCCAAGCATTTCCTTTCCAAACTGAATTTAATTAATTTGAAAAAAAATTAAACACAGAGTATATTGAACTCTCCAGAGGAGGCAAGTTGCTCAGTCATGACCACACTTCTCTTTCAGTCTGGTTTTAATTTGACTTAAACTAATTTATTAGTTTGATTTAAAGCAAACACAGAAGCCTTGTAAGAGTGGATGCCACAGTACTAAATGGCATGCTATTAAAAACCAGCAAATATAAATGCATTTTAAAGAAAAAGAACTCTCCTGTCTTGAGCTAAATGTAATGTATAAAGAGTTAAATTTAGAACAATAAACCATTACTTTTTTTTTCCCAAAGGCAACACCTTGTAATTAACCCTCAAGGAAAATCATCAACTTCCACATTGCTCAGTTCTCTGTCCTTGAGACATTCATGGGAAAAATAAGCCCTGTGACGCGCCACAGCACAGAAACACCCAAGTGCAGGTGTGTCTATGGATATTTGTCTATTTTTTTTCAACATTTCCACACTGTGGCTGCTTATCTAGACTGTCTTCTCCTTTCTATATTAATCTCTGTTTATTCTCCTGTTTGGCAGCAACAAAAACACTCACATACTCCCATTTACGGTCCTATGGATCCTGCCTAGTAGCTGTGCTTTGACTCAACAAATTTCAGGAAAGTCAGTGCTGAGAAGAAACGTGCAACTTCCCAGACACATCGCTCTGGAAGGAAATGAGCTGTGCTCTGTAGGGAAAAGGAATTTGCTTTGGAAGTCTAGACCAAACCCTTCCTTTTCCATCCCTCCTCATGTTTCCCCCTTGAATATATTTAAGACAAAACAAAAGGAAGCTGAAGGATGAAAAAGAATGATTGGGCAGAGTTTCCACCTCTGTGTGTAATAAAAACACAAGTGGATGTGGATTTAAACACCAGTGAAACATCAGCTAGAGGAAAGGCAGGAGAGACACAGGACTACAGAAGCACCTCAGGGACAAGGGTGTTGGCATCGTCTGGCATAGCAAAATGGGAATCAGCAATGTGGTGAAAGGCAATATACTGCAGGCAGCCACTCTGATCCTCCTCTAGGCTGGATTTGTCTTCAGAATGCAGTAAATAATGCAGCGGCTGATCTAGTTGCCTATGATTGCAACAGTGAGAGGGAACTGGCTGCAAGGTATTTAGTAAATTTCCCTTGTTCCCCCAAACTGAAGACACAGTAAGAAAAGCAGGTGTGAAATAGGACTGAAAGTGCAGAGAAGCTTGAAACAATCAATTGAACTCAGGTGAATTACAGAAGAAGCCTATGGAGACTTTATGAACGAAGAGGTCAGACAGTTTGACCAACAAGGCCTCAATTCGGCAGGGAATGGCATCAATAAAAATAATTAAACAAAAATATTAGGAGTAAAAAATATAAGTATATTATAAAAGAAAAGCAAGAAATCACCAGGTAAGTTTGGTACTATTTGATTCAACTGTGGACCAGAAAATACAAGAGCAAGCTAAGAGAATTTCCCTGATTCAAAGAGCAAAAGAATGACCAAGGGAATGGGCAAAGAAGTTTCTGGGTAGTGAGGAAATATGATCAAGGTGGGAAAATAGTTTGACTGTAAATTTAAAAAATATTAAATGTTATGGCAGAGGAATTTTTTAAACACATCTGCATAAGGGGAACCAAGGAAAGCAATCCTGTGAAGGAGAAAGCAAGAAAATACAGGTGCCTGTGGTCATTTAAAATAAGCTGCAGCATGGGCAAGCACCAGGTTTCACAAGCTTCCTTTATTTCCTGCTTAAATGAAAGGATACATTTTGTTTGAGTTTGTTTGGTTTTGATAAGAAGCAACAAAAGGGGAAAGAGCAAGAAACCAATCCATCATAAAATTCTTCTGGTCCACACCTTGGGAATTCTGAATTCATGCTGCAAAGATTCACTGCAGCTTATGTGACCTTCTCCCCACACACACATATAGGAAAAGGAAACCAGAGTTACATCAAGAGAACAGTGGGGCTGCAAGATTGCAACTTACTCGTACTCAAGGTCAGAGCTCAGGCATTGCCCTTGGTCTGTCTTCTCATAGAGATGCAAACCAATACACAAGGCAGCACTCTCAGAGCTTCTGTCCCACTCCCTAAGGACAAAATATGAAAAGACAACACTTTGAACCACCCTTCAGCTGCTGCTGGCACATGTCTCCATGTGGAGCAGGGGAGAGGAAAGGGAAGCGGTGATGGGACAATGTATCAGCCAAGAGTTCACAGGGAGGAGTGCTGCAAATGACTGCTAAAATCACACCACTCATATCCTGAGATTATACTGCCCTACAGCATGTGCTGGAGCTTAATGTTTGGGTTATTAGTTGTGCTACTTTCCAGTCAAAAAGAAAAAAAAAAAAAAAAAAAGCAGAGAAGGATTTGAGTTTGTTTTGTTTCCGACCAAGTGCAGGAAAGAAATTTTATTGCTTAAGGAAAGTTCTCAGGAGTGGGAATGAATGTGAGGATTGTATGTCTGAATCATCCTGTTAATTCCCTAAATCCCACACCATGTGGAGTTCAGATAATGTTTTCTAGGAAATGTTTTTTAAAAATAATTTAAATTTATTTTTTTAAAAGGAAAAAAAAAAAGAAGTAGTTTAGAGCTCCTCTCTTTCTAAATCACAGCTGGACCCAGAAACACCAGTTTTGTTTTTAAACAAAGTCAGCAAATTGCCCCTGAGCTGGTCGGTTCCAGTAATTGGCATCAGAGTAATAACAGTCACTCAGTCGGTTTCCCCTTTGCCAGACCAAAAATAACCATTCTGCCAAATTCTTCCCAAAAGTGTTTATTTCAGCTGGAGCAAGTACAGTTAGGTTGTCTTTCTCACAGCTGGAAATGAACACCTCTATATATAGTGTTGTTTCCACACCCCTGTCTATATACTCAGAGTTACCACTAGACATATTAGAGATTCAAAATAACTAAAAGCACCTCCTCCCTTTCTTGTTAGGAACAGCAGCAACAGAATTACTTTTATCAGATGCTGCCTGTAAAATACAGCCATTGTGTTGTTTACAGCATGTTTGTAGTGCACTAGAGGAAAAACACCCATTTACCCTACAATCATTGGAAACTTACGGTGATGACAGGGACTAATAAATCAGTGTAAAAGCATCTTTAATATTTGTTTGAGGCAGGTACATAGTTTCATCCATCTAAAAAGCATAAAATCACCAAAATTATGATAAGTTTTCCAGAAGTTAAGTCAAAGCACTCCCGGGTAACCGGATGGACATGCCAAGTAGCCACAACATTATTTAGTGTACTTACAGCACAGAAAGACTGAGGAGTAGAGGTAGTGTGAAGCTTGATCTGCACAGTCCTTCCAAGACAGGCCATCACAAGGACACCAAGGATGCTGCTGAGAGCAGGGAGTGTACAGCAGTATTGGCCTTGACAGCTGGTAAATAGTGATCCATCTGAATCTCCTAAGCAAGCAGAAATATTACAGACAAGAGATTTGAACAATGATTATTTAGAACCATTAAAAACAGGTATTTCACACCCCTATGGCTACTCATGTCCCCTCCCAGTCCTTCCAGTCTTCAAGAACAGAAGAATCACACCTCAGTTTCATCCCAATAGATGTAAACCAGCCTTTTTGTCAGATCTTGGAAAGGAAATTGGTGCCAAGTTTGGGCATAGGAGAATAACATGTAGTTCACAGACATAACTGTTTCATAACTTTTGAAAAATTTAGCTGAGTGAGTCTACTGGAACAAGAACATTAACTAAAAGGGGCAGCTAAAAACATTTTTTCTGCCTATGGCCACTCAGCATGAGACAGTGGAAGGAAATAGCAGTGAGTCAGCTTAACATAGGATGTAGCAAAATCTGAAGGAATACTGGATATAAACCCCAAGAGATAAAGGCCAGAGTAAGCTACTGATGAATCTTGATGAAGTCACATCCAAAAGGAATTGATCTTTAAACTCTGGTCTCCAAAATACAACACATTTATTGGATCACACAGCTGTAAGTTAAATTTTAAAATGCAGTAGGAAACTAAATATTTTCCTTTGTTACAATTTCTCTTGTAAAAATGGATAACATGCCCATACAGTTTCAATGCAAAATGAGATGGTAGTTGATGTTGTGGTAGCTGTTGTTACACCTACAGAACTGCATTTGTGTAGACACGCATGTATATGTATGCACACAGTATAAGCCGATTCTATCTATACACAAAGGTTTGTATGTATAAGGTTTGTTTCAGACCTGAGAAATGGCTTATGCTTCCAAAAGATATTTTTCTGCAACAGGTCATGTAATAAAAGACATTTCTTCTCTGATCCACGTTTTGTTAGACACCCTATTTCCATTGTAGTGATATTTGCAAACATGCAACACACGCTTATTCCCCTCTCCTTCTTTTCAGTTGTTTGACATTGATCAGTTGACCAAAAACAGTTACTCATTACCAAGTCACAAAAATATCTATCTATCACAAAAGTATCTACATATTAAAAAATAAAAAAAGTAAGGTGTTCTTCTTACTAACCCTCTTGGCTTCCCAAACAGCACTTTAAAAAATATGTATTTAATTTCCCTGAAAACTAAACAGTAGTATTTATGTTTTGTACATAAGCAAAGGATAAAACCTTCACAATGCAACTCTTTAAAGCCCCATAATTTACACTCTGGTGTCATAAACCAGCAATAAAATATTTTAGAGATAGCCATAAAATTGTGATCCAAGTTCTTTCTTTCAAAATCTCTGCTTCAACTCAGCTGTTAGAGTCTGAGCAGGATTATGTACATTTAATCAGTGGCAAAGTTCACATGTAGTCTGAACTGTTCCAAAGTTTGTCCGTTTTCTGATGGAGCCTCCCAGCTCAGGCTCACCCCTGTCCCTGGAAAGGGCTGGACATTTTGCTGCAAATGCTTTCACCTAAAGAGGTGTATCACTGAACCCAAACTGCTACACCTGAAATAACACGGAAGTTTGAGGCAGGGCAAAGAAAGTCAGGGCTGTCGCTGAACATCAGATTTCTGGTGGGCTGTGATGGATGTGGAATTTGGGGGCTGTTCTTCTAGCAAGGTTTGCCTCAGCTCTCTGGATTTCACTGTTTCCAGAGTCTGCATCTCTGAGGTGATCAAGCAGCGCACCAACTAAACCCAAAATTTCCCCCGCATATCTGAAACACGATAATCTGTGAAATCTTTGAGTCTTATCCATGAACAGATCCAGTGAATCTGAGTGTGAAAACAAGAGGCAGATCCCCTAGGATCTGACTCCTGCCTTACCTTTTGGGCTGCCAGAAGCTATTATCCCCAGCCCCAGAGGTGTCCAGGGCAGCTAGAACCATGGGCATGGATGACATACTTCAATGGGAGGTGCTGTGCCTGCCTTACAGGCAGTGATCCAATTCCAATTACTTCTACTACTTCCAACTCCTCTGTAGAGGAGACGTGTCTGTTTTGGCTCTCTCATTTTAAGTTTCAGGCCCAAATAATAAATTAAAAGCAAAATAATATTCCAACCCAAATCAGACTGAAAACAAAAGTTGAAAACATACGAGTAAGGTGTCACACACACACACCAGGAAGCTTATTTCAACTTGTTCTCTAACAGGACAAAGTAAATAAGAGGAAGTATGGAACAATCTACATTAAGGATGCTTCACCAGAAATCGTTTTTCTTTAAAAATTGAGGTTCCAATCTAAACTCATTGAAGTCAGCTGGAACTTTGCATTTTATTAATGGGGATATAAGAAGATGAGACATTGCAGAAGATGAAGCAGTGAGCTCTGACAATTCAACATACTATTACAGAAAATACCAAGTCTAGGTCTCATAGTAAGGTGTTCAGACCTGATCCACAAGCAGCAGAGTGGTTATGTTAATAAATAACACACAATCAGTGAGAGATTATCTTTGATTCTCCGGTTGACCCACTGAACTAGAGCAAAGACATTTGCCTATTACTGCAATGAGTTATCAGCAGGATATTACAACAGCTGAGCAGATGTCATACAATAGAAAATAAGCATGGGAAAGTGGAAGACATTGTTACATAAAATGCTAAGGCAAAAGCTTGAATTTTGGCCTTCCTAATACTCATTCCTTTACTTGACCACCGGAAGCACAGTACAAAATACAACCTGGTCCAGGGAGAAATATTATAGTCAGGAAGTGCATTACAATTCAATTATTCTCATTGCTTCTTTCTTCAAAGAATTAATTCATTTTACCAAATATATGTATCTTTCACCATTTCCTGATGACTAGGGTTGTGTCATTTCTTTAATTTATTTTAAGGTTTCAAAAATGTAAACAGTCTGCTAGCATTTCCTTGGCAAGACAATGATCAATGATGACCAGACACAGATTTTAAAAGGTTTT
This sequence comes from Irena cyanogastra, assembly GCA_013397155.1. Taxonomy (NCBI): domain Eukaryota; kingdom Metazoa; phylum Chordata; class Aves; order Passeriformes; family Irenidae; genus Irena; species Irena cyanogastra. The sequence continues at coordinate 571,871 of VWZV01012757.1, read as the reverse complement.
CCTGCATGTTTCACAGTCACGTGTTGTGATTTTGTTTTTCAGTTGTAGGTTTTACTCAGCTTGGAAATCAGCATAGTCAGTATTTCAGGATATTCAAGATTCCTGGAAACCTCTAAGAACCATAACATGTCATGCCCTGATTTGGGAATGTGCCTACCTGTTTAACCTCAAGCACAAAACCTCACATCTTCATTACAGAAAACTTTATCCAAGCACTTAACTTTGAACATATATTGAAGTGCTTTGCTGAATCAGGAAGGATCTGGACCTTTTTAAAGGGCAGCATTGTTAATTGACTGCATAGATGTTATATCCTAGGCTCTTAATGAGCCATGTCTGCTGGCAAGCAGCTCTGATAGCACACAGCAGCCAGCTGGTCCTCAGCAGCAGGGCACATGGATTGCTGCATTACTCATGGGGAAATGAGTACATACCCCCTCTCTTACATAACTGCAGGACAGGTTGCTGCTTGCTCTAAATATGCTGGTTTGTGTGCATACCTGGCCACTAGTCACTGTAATTGGAAAAAAAAAATCTCCTTTTTACAATCATCTATAATACAACACTGAAGTGATTTACTTAAATGGTGGAAGAATATATAAGGCAATAAAACATCTTTTACAGCTGGTTAAGCACTGAAACAAAGCTGAGACATTTGATAAGTGCAGGAGGGTTGCTGGTGAGGGTATTCTAATGCAGTGAACACTCACAAAAATAAAAGGAGATAAAAAAATCAAATCTCATGCATATTTCCCTCATGTTTCATCTTTTGGAGTTGCACAGAACTGCAGCTGCCACTTCGCTCAGACTTTCTGCAGAGGCTGGAAACAAGGACATGCAGTTTGGGCACAAACTGAACAAAGAAAGCTTTCGAAAAGTGTAAATATGTTTGAGAACAGGTAAGTAAATAATTGATCAAAGCCACATCCTTAGTGAAAAAAGAATTCTATGATTAGGAAGCATGTTTCCAAAATATTTGCTTCAGTATCTTCAGTAATCTAACTTTGAAAAGCTGAGGCAATCACACTCTGCTGTGACACAGGCATGTGCAATTCATTTGAATTCAAAGAAATTAAACCTGCAACAGCAGCTCTAAATTCATCCTAAGTATGGAATTAGCCGTTTTGTGCATGTAACTGTTACCGTCCCTCACTACAGTATTATTTTGAGAAGCTGAATTGCCTGCTTAGGGAAAGTGTTCCATGGTGTCAGTAAAAACTTTGGTGGTGTTCATCAAGGGAACATTTGGTGTTTCTAGGCTGTGATTCTTCTCTCGTCATAGACTACCATATTACAGAGCCTGAAAGTAAAAGTATGTTGAAACAGTGCAGCTCCTTTAGGCTAGTCCAGATTAAAATCAAGCTCCTCACATCATTCTCAAATAAAAAGCAAAATTAGAGGAATTTAAGCAAAACTTCATGTACTTTTATTTTAATCATGTACTTTTATTTTAATTGTAACATAATCAACTTAACACCTTTATTCTTTCTCCTTTTCCCCACAACTCTTTATACAACAGTCTCAGGTAAAATATTTACTGTGTGTACTCTCTGTGTTCTCTCCATACACTGTATATTGCTTTTGCATTGAATCAAGCTATATGGGCCCTCACTTTCAGCTGGAACTCTTATGAAGCATTGTCATTCAAATGAAAAAAAACATTCTAGCAGTTTAATCTGGTTTTCATTTCTTCTCTTCTAGCTAACATGGCTGCTTACTTTGGATAGGCAATTGGTCTGTAGTCTCTAGTTACAAACTTTTACATGACATAAATAAAATGCAGAGGATAGTTTAAAAAAAATAAATTTGGGCACATGCTGTGTGAAAATACTTTTCCAAACTGCTCTGAAAACCATGGGCCAAATACTGGACCTGCTGTTATAAATAATTTCTAATATACCTCTGATGAACAAGGTTATCTTCCACCCTTTCATCTGCTGTTGAATAGTTAGATTTCAGCACGAACTGTACCACTTTGAAATGCTTCTGTTACCTTATTTGTGGCACCTTGAATAAGGCCATTACTGTTGATAATAATTAATTTTGTGTTTGAAGAATCCTTGTAGAAATCCACAACTAATGGAACACATCAAAAGACTATCAGATTTGACATGATTTTCTTTTCTCCTCCCTGAAGACGGAGTTGCTTTGGATACATTGTCAGAATCTCTTAAGTAACATGTGACATGGAAACATATGTTCTCTTAATGTCACTTTATTCAGAACTACAAATCAAGGGGTTTTTTTCCTTCTTTATGATTTTCAGCAGTCGTTTACACCATGGAAGAGCAGCGTAGCTTTCTGGTTCTTCCACAATCTCCAGTGTCCTGTAAATGACATCTGAAGGACAGAAAGAGTGTCAGCTCTTCTATCACCACAATATTTGGATTCCCATACGTTCAAACAAATTCTGAGAGACTTAATTTAAACCAAGCCTGAGTACTTGTGGTTTTATTAGACCACAACCAACTTCCAGGACTTTCAGTTTGCAAAAGTCATCGGAACATTAAAAATTCTTCTCCCTTGGATCACAGATACTGCATTCCCGTTTATTCATCTTCCTGTAAACACATTTTTTGCTTCAACAGAAATCAGACACATCCTACACATCTAATCAGCACAATCACAGTACTTCAAACCCAACTTTAATCAAAGCTATAGTGTCCAGACTATTTTTATACACAGCTACCACAAGTGCCTATTTCAGTTGTAGTGGGGAACTCTGCATTTTCACATTTCCCTTTCTACTTATCAATGAATAATATATTTCTGTGTAATTAACCTTCATATATATCTAATATCCAGGATTTAGGAATGGCACAGATGAGGCATGATGGAAGTAGGTCATTCTGGCATGACAGTGTTTGCATCATGTCTCCATTTAAACCTGTTCCCCAGGTTTACCAACATGTTCCCCTTCTTCTGCCCGGGAGGATCCAAATCTTGAGTAGAATGTCCGATTCCAGCATGCTTAAAAATCATCGGCTCTTTTTTGTATTTGCTTATTTTAGGCTACCAATAAAGTCCTCCTAACTTGGTGCTTTCCTTGTCCTTCTCTACTCCCACCACCTCCTTTCCTGTAGGTTGTTTTTGCCTCATTGAGATTCCAGTGGGTCTTGTGCACAGAACTGTAGACATACATTGATTTAAACACTTGGGAGGGGAGGAAGTATTACAAAGAGAGGATTGTAAAGCTACCAGTACATCAAGCAAGGCTTTTTTTTTTTTCTTTAATTCCGTCCTCCACCGCAGTGGACCCTGGAAAACAAGAGTCCCCTTTCTCCCTCATCCAGCCTGATTCTGTGCTGCTCTCTCTCTTGACATTACTGCAAGTCTCATGACTCGAAGACGCAGTTCCCGAAGAGAAATGCTCAAATGAGGATGTCATGACCAGTTGACCACAAATGCTACCATTATTCATCGTTAGGCTGAATTACTCCTGCCCACCATGGATCACATCATTATGCAGAGGCATGAGCTAAGAATATGGGAAAAGACTGGCAAAAGGCCTCTTTAAGAAGCATGCCAAATTTCACCAATTCATTTAAAGAACAAAGCATATCTATCAAGGTAATCTTTATGTATTCTGAATACTTTCATGCTAAAAGAAGTCCAGGTATTTATTTCTGAACTTCCATGCACACATTTCCCTGACTTATATTTTCAAAAGAGGAGACCAGATATTATAACAACATCAACATATAAAAAGATTCAGCCGTTTTTTCCATAGCTTCATACACTACTGTGATCATTTCTCTTGGCAGAAACATTTTAAAATCTGCAAGAATAGACCAGAAACAAATTTGACTTTCAGATTTATTTTTTTTTACTTCTTTTCTTATTTAAACTTGAACACTGTCAGACTCAGGTTTAGCAGGAATATTTTGGTTTTTGTCAGTCCATTTCTCTTTTCTAAGCTCTATACAGAGAAGTTTATAATTCAAAAAAAGCATCCACTAGCAAAATAAATGAAGAAAAACCTCCCTCAAGGGAAGACTTCTTTAAAATTAGAGAGAAGACTAATCAAAGAGAAAATGACAGCAATCTATTTTCACCACATGAAGACCCAGTTAGCAATTACACACATACGTGACAATAAGCCACACACAGCTTGAATATGCTGGAGCTGGACCCACACAGTATTGCAGCTCAATGATTTAATTTCTCTGCTGCCTGGGATCATAGGGGATGGACAATTGTGGTAGGCTTTCGCGCACATGCACCATCAGGAATGCTGCAGAACTGTCATCACCCTCACACTGTCATTAGGAGCACAACTGAGGGCAAGCAGAGGAGATATGAAGGGGTAGAGCAAAGAGACCACAGCTCGAGATGTGTAAATGCGGCACTCCTATAAGCAGCATCAGAGGATGCTGATACAAAGGAGTTACAAGCACCTGGTTTATTAAAGAAATGCAGGATCTGAAATGGAGCCACCAAGGATCCTAGCTTGTGAGCACAAACACATCATTCCTGACTTCAAACTGACCAAGCAAAAAGCCTCCTGAGGAACAGCACCAGCAGCACAAGCTTCACTTCTCCCCTTTCTGCTTCCATGTACTGTGTCCTCGGCATGTTCCCCACAGGAAGAGGCATGGAGCAGAGTTGCTGCAGGAAACACACAGGAGGGAAGCAGCAGCCACAGTGCAGCTTCCTGGCCAGCTCAAAGCTTCACCTTGCACTGCCACTCAATTTCCCCTTGACAAGTTTTTAAACAATCACCTGACTACGGCCAGCCCCCCCACCAGGGGCCAAGTCTAAATGTGTTACTTCACATTTATGCAAGGCAGGTTCTCAGATCTGAAAGTATTTTTATGTAACAAAAGATAAAAATAAATTTACCACACTTGGAGATTAAGTGCATATATTTTCAGATACATACCAAGTCACAAAGAAATGGCTTAATGCTTAAAATATTTTGACAGAATGGCATGTAGCCCACAGACCCCACAAGCTGCTTGGAAAGCAGGAGTAGAAACAAATGCATAGCAAAGATTTTGTTAATATGTTCATTTTACCTATACCAGCTACTTTGAGTTGATTAATAACCCCAGGAAAAAGAGCAGAAGGCACAGAGAGGGAGAAGAACCTTTAAAGCTGCACTTATCCAAGGTTTGTATCATGCTCAGGTTTCTAACGCTTTAGCCATGCTCTAACCTTTTGCCAGTAAAACACACTCAGCAGTGTTCACAACAAAGAAATCAGACCTCTTTACAGCAGCTGAAAATGTGATTTGCCTCCTTCATCTGTAGGCAGTATTAAAGGGGGCTGGGGGGCTCTCCCAGCTGTGCTGCATCCTCAGCACACACTGGGGCTCTGCGAAGATGAGGAGGGGAGGAAGAGGGGTCAGAAAGCAGTAGCTGCTCTCCCTAACCTGGGCACAGAAGCCATGAAAAACTGTGCACATTGTGAAAGCAAGCAGCCTACACAGCATGCCTGGAAAGTGATGTAGAAAAACTACACCGTGACGAGGTTGTTTAAAAGCTACCCACAGGTCTAACAAATATAGTGGACTTAAGGAGTGGTGGAAGAAGTTGCTTACGCCAAAGGAAAGGAAAAATGTCTTGAAGAAAAGAAAAAAAATAACCCTGCACCTCTCCTCCCATCCCATTTTTTTCCCTTCTGTAATGTTGAAAAGAAAAAGTCTAACATTTGGTAATCCTGCCATAACATTCCCAGCAGGTAAGGAAAGACAAATATAGGGGAATTCCATTTACCTCAAAGGTTGGATTTTGTTTTATTTCAGTTCACTTTAGCTTTTTTTTTTCTTTTTTTTTTACCTCAGGCTTTGAACCTTTTTTTTTCTTTAATGTTTCAGGAAACTTTACAGAAATCATGTCCAGGTTTAATCCCTATGCCAAGCTCTCCACCTCTGTGCTTCATACGCTGCTCATTCAGTGCACGCCTCACTCGCCCAGGGCTCCTCTGTGCTGTCCTGCTGAGACCCAGGCTGAGGGAATAAGAAATTACTCAAGCACCTCCCACTAATGTTTCAGCAGTTATTCATTTCCACTGCTATTCTGAAATCAAAACAAACCCCAAAATTAAAAAACTAAAGCAAAAGAGTACTATCTGAGAGCAGGGAAAAATGGTTGATTTTTCACAACTCAATGGCCAGTTTTGCTTCCTGCGCTATTTTTTTTTCCTCTGCCCTTCTGCAAGACACCATCCCTCTTCTCACTACCTCCCTGTTAGGAGGGCTTGCAAAAGACCCCAGGGCAACAGAGTGCAGATGCCAGAGCCAACCTCCATCCGTCAGTAGCCGGTCAGTGGCCTGCCTGACCTCCATCCACCACCACCCAGGCATGATGTGTGAATGAGGTTTGGTTCCAGTTTCCATGGCAATGACACTGCACACAGAATGCACACTGCCCATAGGGCTGGTTTTTTCACAGAGGTACGCAAAACAAAAGACCAAACTTAGGACATATAGCTAAGCTTAAGGCATAGACAGAGGAGCCACCAGGGTCACGTGAAGGCAGAGCCTTTTTCTTAATTTTTTCCTGTGACTGACTCTTTTTCTTTCCTGCAGCAATCTGTCCTAAGCAGGCATTGAGGAGCACCAGTTTCAGCAGCTCATACATATATGTGGCTGCATATAGTCGTATGTGCTTGCAGACAGGAGAGACCATGCCATTTATATGTGGTCAAACAGTACTTCCAGTGACCCCTCTTTACCCTCTTATGTCTGAGAGAGTTTCTTAAGGGCTTTCCTCCGAACCGCAAAGCCGGAGCTTTAATTCCTGACCTATTTCCAAAGCTCAGCGAAAGCCAGCACAGATGCATGTTCACCACAGAAACATCCTGTGATTTTGTAAAGCAATTTGGAAAAAAAAAAAAATCTGAAGTTACAAGGCTAAGAACTCTGAAAGCTCTTGGATCAAAAAAGTCATTAGGAAAAAAATAGTTATTTTTTGGTTTAATGTTTTTAAAATAAAGTGATTTTCATTAGATGAAAGAGCTTAATGGTTTGAACAAAAACCTAAGGGTTTCAAACCTCCAGCACGGGTGTAGCATTTGAGAACTAAACATTTCTTAAGCTCATGGAGGGGCAGAAAACCGACATTGCACAGGACATCTCTTACCTTCACCACCTTCCTGTCTCGCTCCTGCTGAGGGGCTTGAGACATCCCTTGGAGACAAGCACAGGTTCCTAAATTCAGGGTACATCAAGTTGCTATTCTCAAAGTCCCATTTTTTGGCTGGCCACTCCTGGATCAATCATTCCCCAGGATTAGGAAATGAATTCATTTATTTTCTTGAGTCATAAAAATATTTTCCTGTCTTGACAATATTGGACTGCAAAGACCTTTTTCCAGGGCTGAATATCTTACTCAGCCCTGCCAAGTAACAAACATACTTTTCAGAGCTTTTTAGTTCTCTCATATAACTGTCTTCCACAAATGCCAGACATCAAAGACTAATGTTGCCTGACGAGCCATAATTGACACAATGACAACCAAGTATCTCATATCATCATATAATGTTTTTTTAAGAAGCGTGGCAACCTTTCCAGCTATTCACATTTCCTTTAAACATTTCACTTTAAACTCAGTGAAATGAGTTTTAAAATTGGCAGTTTATTATAATGAAGCATTTGCAAGAGCTGTAATGTCTTTTTCTCATTTTGCTTCTAATCGGTTCCCATAATTTGCACTTAATTCAGATTATCAACGTACCACTACTATAAAAGGGAGAAAATTGCCCAGTTTGACTCTAAAAGATTAAAAATACTTCTGAAAACCTAGCAGGTAAAATATGAATGCACAAAACAATTAGAAAGTTCTCACACCTGGCGTGAGAAAGTGAACATGAATGTACCGAAAATTCCTAAAAATCTTGGTCTCCTTCTTTCACATGAGCATGCCAAACCCCAGAGAAACATTCCCACTTCGGAGTGGAGGAAGTAAGCCACATACCTTCCATAAATAACACTCTCCTCCCTTAAATAAACGCTATGCACTCAGCCTGTGACTATGCTACAGTTTAAATATTTTGCTAACCTTATGCTATATTTTCAGCACAGAAAAAACCGACACTGCAAAACATCTACCGCCTAGTTATAAGTCAGAGTGCTTAAGAGGCGGCTTTTCTTCTGTTTAGGAAAAGGGGTGCCCTCGCTAGGAATGCAGCCCAATTCATCCTAGGTCATCTGGAATGGCTCGGCTCAAAGGTCTCGCTATTTACCCACAACTAAGAAATTGCCCAGCTACACTGCCTTTACAATGAAGCTAGCTTACCCTGCACAAGGGGAAGAGAGAGAATAGCATCAAAATAATCAGTCTTAACTGGGACTTTTAAATGACAAATCAGCTGAGCAAGCCGCTATCCAAGGAAAGAGGAGGAGGTTCTCTTGCACACATTATACGATTTAATTAATTAAGGCACATACCAGAAGCTATTTGAGCACAAAGACACAGATCAACTGAAACAACTGGCTGGTCCAGAGACGCTCACCAGCCTCAGTTTGGCTGCCCCTGGGGAGACACAGGCATCAGAAAAGGCCACATTCAGTCTGCTCTGAAAAGGCAGACATCTTCTCCCTTCAAACTTTGCATTGCCTCATAATACACTCAGCCATGGAGTGGAGCAAAGGCCAAAGGATGCCAACAAGAAATCAGCACCCGCTCAGCCCTCCTCTAACTCTGACCCGCTAAGTGAACGAATTCACACTTTGCATCTTTGGACAGCCCACTCTGGAGGCTATATATCATATATGTCTTCTTTTCCACTCTCTCATCAGCAAAACATCACTCTTGCTTTTAAAACCTCGACAATGGAGAGATTAAAAGCAGAGAAATAGGGAGATTACAATGGCAAACACACCAAGCCTGACCTCTCAGTATAGGAATTCTGGGCTGAAAAAAGCAGGCTCTGGGCAATCCAGTGGAAAGAGGAAGAAGAAGAGATAATCAGATAGGTCAACAAAAAAAAAAAAAAAGCACAGAGGGAGAAACCCCAACCACACCTCTGAATAACTAAGTTAAAAGAGGGAAAATTGTCATCTTTTGATCTGTCTGTATCACAGATACAGCTATCAACAATCAAACTTGCTTAAAAATTGTGATGTTTAAAATAATTCTCTCAACTCCTTATTTGCATTGGAGGAGGATTCAGCAATATAATACACACAGATTCTACTTTTGGTATTTTACTTCACAGAAAATGGCTAGAAAGTTAGTAGCAAGAAAACAAAAGCTGAGTCATAGCCACTCATATAGTAACTGAAGCTTGGAATTTAAAAATAAATTGGGAAAACAACTGCAAAATAACTCCAAACAAACAAAAGAACAACAAAACAAACACACAAAAAACCCAAACCAAAACCAAACACACCACATAAGTAAAGCCTCCTGCAAATACTTCTGGCAAATTATCATTTACAAGTTGGCTAGCTCAGATTTCTAATCTCCAGCAGCTCACCTGGGCTCCCACCACATTTGTCTTCACGGCTTATGCAGAACAACTTTCACTTTACCTTAGTAATGTTTCAGTTAGGGTCACAAAGGATGTCACTTCCGTCTACCTTCTTCACCAATTTTTCCCGTAAAGGAGGGGAAGAAAATTTAAAGCATAAAATAGCTATTTTGGAGACCAGGAATGTGAGGACTTTGCTAGAGCTGACTGTGATCTGAACTCATTCTTTGCATTTCCTACCACAGGTAGCTGCCATGGCTGCACAAAGATTCCCCAGGGCAGAAGGCATTCCTGGGTTCCTCATTCAAAGGCTCTGATTGCCCCCTGTGAAATGACCTGAGTCTTTCTTTAAAAAAATAAAAATCAATGTTTCAGTGTTTTTGATATGTGTTGCTAAGGCAGACACCACAACAGATCCAGAAGGACACACTGCAAGTCAAGTTCTTCAAACATTTTAATTACAGTTTACACAAAGTGAAAGGCAGGTTAATAAGCTCAGTTCATAAAAAAAACATTAATAAGAAACAGCATTCTTGTATGGAAGAACAGGGGACTTAGCCTTCAGAGGGCTGATCAGAAAATATATATTACATCCAAGAGTCACCTATAGTCCTCAGCTGGGAAAGAGGAGGGAACAAAAGGGACAGGGAATGGAGAAAGGAACAAGGGACCTTATTTAATAAAATCTTTTTAAAGAGAAGTGTTTCTCATTAAACGGGTCCCTCTCTACCAGAGCAGCACATTCAAAAGGTTTTCTCCCATGTGAGGTTTCTCAAGACCATTGAACACACACAAATCTGCCGACAGAGGAAGCAGAAGAAAAGCATTTCAAGCAGCAAAGCTCGAAGAGCAGACAATAGGTGCCACCTCCAGATAGCAAGGCAGTGCTTCCCCGAGAGACCCGTGGCCACCCATATTTAATGTGGGTAGCTGAGAACATGCTCCGTTCTGGTCAATGTGAGACCCATCACCACAGCTGCTCACTCAAAGCACTGGGTGGCCCTGAATGCTTTTAAATGGAAAACACAAATGCAGAGATCTGGGTGGTGTTGCCTGTGCAGTGGCCTGAGAAGGAGGGGGAGGTGTGTCTGTCCCCTGCCAAACCCTGAGTCACAGCCCCGTGCCGGGGAATCCCATGCAGAGCCCTGTGCACTGAGGTGCTGGGCTGAGCATCAAGGAAACACCACCCCAAACCTCCTGATAACACTGCCAAATTACCCAGCTGTGACACAGCCTTTCTTATGTCGTGTTTTGGCTACCTGAAGTGTGACACTACTGTTGTCGGTAAGCAGAGAGCGTGAGAAAGGCGCCTTGAGCCCAGCTTACTCTACACCCTCTTCCTCACCCCATCCTCACAGCTCCACATTCAGGGTGACTCATCACACGTCTCCACCGGTCCCTTGGAAGTGGCTGTGCCTGCAGTTCTTCATACTAAATTTACTTCTGAATGCAGAGAGGAGTATTAGCACATGATCTGGTCTATGATTAAAAAGGGATTACTTTTTTCCCACCAAACAGGGTGAAAGGGAAATTGTAAAGTTGCATCCAGAAGGATATCGCTTCCAAGTTAGACACCTTCTCTTTTAAAAAACCCTAAGAGGTTCTAATTTTTTAATGAATAGCTACTGTCTTTGTAATTTTGTCATACTTATTCCATTACTGTCTGACACTTCCTATTGTCACTGCTTGAATTTTTAAACACTTCCACATGACTAGTGCTAATCTCCATGTTTCATGGAGGGCTGCTAATAAAAGGCCAGAGATGCATGAGTGTATAAGAACGATTATAGCTAAATGTACTCTAAAGCCCGCTCTTGACATCTCTCAGTTTCTAGCATTTCTCCCTTCCCCCTAACTCCCAGCATCTGAAAGGGGAAAAAAAATGAAGGAAAGATACCTTTCCCCTTTATTTTGGGCTTGAATGGGATTTATTCGTCATCAAGAGAGAAAAAGAGAACTCCTTCTCAAAGCAAAAGGCTCACAGAACAGGGGGAAAAGATGCAGGACTCTTGTGTGAAATAAACCTTGGCAAGCAAACAGCAAGCTTCATATCTTGATTTTTCTTTCAGAAAATCTTGTAGAACTGGTACAACAAGCTATTTTGAGCAGCTGCTTTGAGGATACAGCCTCACAATAAACAACCTCTGATTTAAACACAGGACTACATTCACCTAGACAGTCTTTTATTTGTTTATTCCGAAGGATTTCAACTCCTCTTTTACCCTGATTCTCTGCACCACAGATTTCCAGCAAGTAAGTACGTAGACCTTATGCATTTGAAAGCACAGTTAAAGCACCTTTTTAGACTCATATTTTCTTAAAATCCTCCTATCCACACCCTTTAAGACCTCTTAAAAAACAATACTGACTCTCCACTTCCCTCCCAGCCTGCTCTGTTGGGTCTGTTTCCCATCCCCAGATTAGGTCTTAGGTCCTTATTACTGGCCCATGTAATTCCACACACACTATCTTAAATCCATAAATGTGAGCAGGAAATTTTCTTAAAAGTCTATGAAATTTACACCTTTGCTGTAAAGATCACCGTGGCAAACAGGACAAATGACCCTGACTGCTGTTTAAACACGTGTATTTTGTGCAACCAACGTTGTTTTTCACTGCCTCATTCCAACAGCACCTTCTCCTTGTTCTGTGTGCACTGTGTTCACCTGAGAAGCCCTTGATCTGTTTAACAATTTGCAGGTACCTCTTGCACTTGGTGTGTTGAGTGAAGAAATATTCTCTACTTTTCTGTGGTCACCTATGTTTAGGTAAATGGGGCTCAGCTTATTTTGTATTTCTGTCTTCTCAAATAGAAAGGACCTGCATTCCAGTAGCTCTGCTTTAAACCAAATGAAAAGAGGCAGTGGCAAGCATCACTTCTAATCAGTCAAGGGCACACTGATGCAGAGAGTAGGTTTCAATTAAATATTAGGAAGAACTTCTTTATTCAGAGAGTGGTGAGGGACTGGCACAGGTTGCCCAGAGAAGCTGTTGGATGCACCATCCATGGAAGTGTTCAAGGACACGACCTGATCTAGTGAAATGTGCCCCTGATCATGACAGCAAAGTCTAGATTATCTTTGAGGGGCCTTCCAAGCCAAACCAGTTTGTGATTCTGTATCTGAAACACTTGCATGGCACACCTGCTTCAAAGAGAGGCTAACACAACTGCTAAAAGACATTGCTTAGTTGTGTGGATATTAATCTAAGAGCAATCCTGAGCTGATAACAGTTCATAAGAAATAAAAAGTTTTGGTTTTCTATGACTTCCACAACTGCCTCCCACCCCAAATCCCAACTCACGATCAACTCACTTTACTTCAAAAAAAAAGTAGTATTTCTAAATGCTACTCCTACAACTGACAGTGCTGCACATAAGTCAGAGCTGTCCAATTTTAATGCTACTGGCATATACATTGACAATTTAACAGCAGCCCTAAAGCTATATCTAGCTTGCATATGCACACCTATTTACACAAATTGTTACCAAAAGAAATTCAAACTATCGTGAGAGCTGATTGTTCTTGTGATTTCTCTTCAACATTAATGAAAAGCCTGCAAGCAAAAAAAATGTTCTTCTCACGTTGAAATGACAGGGAAACTGAATATGCAGACCAGGCTTTGAGGGCTGCACACAGCTTTTAAAAAGTTCAACCTGGACCTCCCAAAACAAAGTTTTCTAAACTCAAAGGCCCTCAGATCTCATCTACTGAGCTCTTCCAAATACAGGACAAAGTCTAAAATGTACTACTCTTCTCGTTACAAAGAAAGAAATATTGCCAATCCTCCAGGCAATGCTTTGAAAATTCATTCCTTCATGCCTTTATATTTAAATAATGACATTTGTCAAAAACTTACAATGACTCTATTTAAGACTTTTCAATTAGCTTTAGGTAACAAGATCACACAACCAGTGGTATCTTTATTCATCCCTAGGAATCCCTAGGTAAACTGTCAGAAAGGACAAAAAACTCTGAAAGTCATGACGCAACATGAACTACTTGTCCAGGGACAAAACAAGAGATGTTCTGATCATGAACCCAGGTCTAGTTTACAATGTGAATCAATTTCCTGAATGCAGGGATTGAGCCTAAAATGGCTTGCACTGGTGTGGTCCCCTAGTATAATATAAAACAGCAACTGCTTACTTTCTAAACCCCTCTCTCTCATCCCTCTACTCCAGGAAATAGTTACAGACTGTTTCTCCCAAAGATATCTAGTTGCCTACTGTAGTCTCAGATCAAACAGGTATTTGCATGCTTTAATTTGTGTCTACAAAGCTACTTCTGGGCACAAAATAAGAGCTAGACCAAAGCTAGCTTAACCAGTTTTTGACAGCCAAATATACACCAAGCAGCCTTAGTGCCTATTTTGCACGCGAAATTTAGTATTGATACACAATTAAAAAAAAAAAAAAGAAACTGTGCAGTCACAGCAGAGCTGTGTTGTAAAACATAATTTGAAACATATTCAATTCAATTCAACACATTCAATTCAAGCACAATATTCAAATGCCAGGCTGATTTTCCTCTCTGCCATGATAAGGGCACATGCACCAGAGGAGGAGGTGCTCATGAATTCGCAGGCCAGCAGGCACTCTTGGGAATTTCCCTGATAGGCACTTCAGGCACATGGGAACCACCTTGCACTCCTTCAGATTAACCATAGGCCAAAAACATGTACTGAGGCAGTAACCAACACTGAATTTATAATGAACACACACCACACTTATTTGCTTTTATAGCCACAGACACAGTTACAGGCACTAGTGCTGAATTGGCTCCTCTCCTCCTCCTGTTATTTTAACATTCACATCCTTCCACCTGTTCTCATCTGTCCCATGGGGTGAAAACACATTTGCACAGTTGTAGATAAATTTGACACATTTGCCTTTTTATATTTTGACAGTGCAACAAAATGGAATTATCCTACCTAACAAATACCACCACTGCACTTACCACACAGAGACCTGCCAGCATCCTTTTCCCCCCTTCAAGGCTATGATGAGCAGCAGTAAGAGCACACTGCCCTTGCTTGATGATGTTACTCCCTAAAGTTTAGGCTAACAATAAATAAACAATTAGGATTGCCATACAAACTCTGTGAAGTTTATATACATCTCAGCAAGTTTGAGGAGCTGTAATCCTTAAGATGTTTTAAGTTTGTAACATTTTCCTGAACTCCAGGATTAATTTCTATTCTAAGTTTCTTCATTCAATTTCACTTTTTGAGTTATCAAAGTTCATAAGATTGCCTATCAGTCCATCTATAAGCTACTGAAACATTCCTCTGACCCCAAATGACAGGCAGTCAGGCAGTGGTGGTATATTTTACCAGAACTTTTCAAGTTAATTTTTGACCTTTCCTTTGTTCCTTCACTTTTCCATACTCTCTGGTTATTTTATACTTTGTCTTCAGTTTCTATTCTTTTTCTTTTTCCTCACACGGTACTTTGGTTCTTTTCGTCAGAAACCTGTGCTCTGTTCCCATCTCCCAGATCCAGATTAATGTCTCTCTTACAGAGCACAGCTTAGCAGTCAGGATGAAGCTGAGATCTAGAGCTAACATTGACCAGACAGATTTCAGGTAAAGAAAACAATTTTTCTATCACTAACAGCAACATTGTATAGAATGCACACATGATTACAGAACTCTTTAATAGAGAAAAAAAGTGGGTTCCTTTTGTGTTGAAGTTATTCTTACACTAGACTCTGCTCTTAAGTGGATATTGAGATATTAAACATAATAGAATGTCACAGAGATTTCACAAAATACTAGCTATGCTTAATTATGTGAGTCTCTCATTTTTAAGCTGTCTTATAATTGGTATTTCTCCTCCTTACTTCATCTATTAGAACAGATAAGGTGTTACCATCACCCAATACCAGTTCACACTTGTATGGCATTTAAGTTGCAAGTTTATATTTTGATTTTCTAACATGCTAATATCCAGTCATATTTCTTCCCTGGGCTGTTGAAGTAAGATGCTGTGTCTCCAAAGAGTGCAATGTGAATTACCATTAGTCACAAAAGTGCTTAATGATCTTGACAAACCAAGGGGTTGAGAAAGCACAGATCTAAATCTACAAAACTAGAAGTCTGTCAAAAGGTGCCTGCTGCATGAACAGCAAATTTAAGTGATCAATACCACTGTCTGGATTCTCAGTACCCAGATATTCTGTATCCTTTGCATCGGCAATAAACAGAAATTAAAAAGTCATAGAATTGTTAGGGTTGAAAGGGACCTCTGCAGGTCATCTTGTCTCCAATCTCCCCAAATGTTGACTTCATCTGCAAATTTGGATTCCAAAATATTTTAATTAGGTGTGCAAATACGGAATAATATGGATGTTGGCAGAGAAACTTTTTAGAGTTTGTTTGGAAGTTTTTACACTCTCTTAGTCATTTGGATGAAATTCCAGGGAAAATAATGATCACAAAAGAAGATTGTTCTCTTGCAGATGCCAACTGTACTTCTTTGAGTCACAGAGAACCATTTGGTCATCTGGGTTTGACATCATCATGATGTGCTGTGATATAATTAGACTGCTTAGCTGGATGCATGAGAAGGATATAGATTCAAGGTAAATTAAAACGTGTCCTGTATGCACATATTTTTCTTGTCCAACTATGCATTACTTTGGGGGTTGAAAGTTAAGGATTAATTTCACATTGAGTGAAGCCAAGGCAAAACATTCTCAGTCCAGCAATTTCTGAAACAACAAAGGTAGATGTAGAAGTGGTCTTCAGGTTTTTCATTTTCACAAAAGCAAAAAACCAAAACAAAACAAAAAAAATCCTCAATAAAACTTTGCTCAAACACATTTATCTACTTCCACTGGAATTCCTCTCCATTTCTCTTACACACACAAAGCTCTCCCAATCTCCTCTTCTCAAAACACAATTTCAACATCAGCTACCAGTGTTTTGCTCCTGGATGTAAGAAATTAGCTTTTTTACAACAAGAAGAATCATTCACTGGCATCTCTCCAGGGACATGACAGAGTTCACATTGCTGGCGATTTTCAAGGTGCAAGTGGACAGGGTGCCAGACAATCTGACCTAACTTTGCCACGAAAGAAATAGCAGCTACATCTAATATCTAAAGTAGCCAGTGAGAGCATCTTTCCCCTAATTTGTGTTTTAGAAATCACAGAAAACAGAGGGGCACTATATAAGTAGAAAGACTTGAAAACATACTTCAAAAGAACTTTTTTACAGAGGCACAAGGGGTTTTTTTCCACAATATTTACCATGAAGCAACAGGCAAAAGTGAATTATGTGTTTGAAGAATAACATGTTTTTAAGCTGCAAGAAGTAAATCACCTAGAATGTGTATAACTCCAAGGAAAATTCTGCTATACAAGATAGTCACTGCAGATTACTGATGCTGTGCGATTTCCAGCTGTTCCTCTTCCAAACGTAAGTGAAAAAAATATAGTCCAAGATGGTGGAAGGCAGTGATTTGAAGCTAATTTTGTACTTTCATCTCCTTTTCCTCTACTCACCTTCTTTTCACGCAAAGTCAAATTTTCCCATAAGACAATTGGTGCTTGCCCAGGAAACATTGTGGAAAGTGTTTAAATGGATATGTCATGACCACGAGCCAACTCCTAAGGAGAAAGAATAGAAAGCATCTCCTAATCCCAACTAAGGCTAGCATGCTTCTAAACCAATGTCAAGGTTATGACATATGTCAGAAACCATACGTAGAGTTCTTTTGAAATTGATAAAAATAGCTTGCGTCAAATGAGTCGGAAACAAGAGTAATTTTATTTTTCTCATGTTACTACTTGTCTACATCATTGTGTGATTTTGATACATAAGAAGTATAATAAGTTTAAATGAGGAGTTCTGGGTCTTGCAGATAAGACAATTATTTATTATTTTTTAGAAAGAATTTATTCCAGGATGTTGACTTCAGTTCAATGATTCCTCCTCTGCCCCTTTCACTCTGCCCCACTTGAGGAGAGATAAACATGTGTGGAAAAGAAGGGAAAAAGATCAGTTGAACAACACAGAGAGGGTGGGAACAAAACTACCAAAGATATATAAATATGAAATAAAGAAGAAACAAAGATAATAGAATTTTTAAATTACTACTGCAAATAATAAGCAGAAGGAAATGTAAGAGGTCAGCAGCTAACAACTGCCATGCTAATTAATATTAGAGTTATGGTTACCAAAGCAACAACAGCTCCCCTAACTTTTCTTCTTTTAGTGTATTTATTATTTTCACTGAAAATCCCTTTCTTTTTAGTCGCTTGGAAACTTAAGCATCTCTATTGGCACAAAGCAACTCTGAGCACTGCAAGATTCTTTGGGAATCCTGTGTGTTCAACAGGGAGTTTTCAGACTCGCTACACACACTTTTACTTTCTCAAGGGTTTTCAATGTTAAACTGTTTTAAAAGCAAGAGCTCCATATCCTTATTTCTAACATTCATTACATATTTCTAGCACTTGAAAGTCCCTAAAAACTTGTTCTCTCAAGCATCGTCATCCCATTTCAGGACCAAAAGGGCACATACTTCCACCCATACGGTCACCCTTGAAATCAATGAGCAATGCAAAGCTTTCTCCCAGTAGAGATTAAACAAACCACACAAGTTTGTTCAGACAAAGCCTGGGAACAAAAACCAGGTCTTTTGCATGACTGCACAATGCATTACTGAAAGGTTACTGAGCTGACCTTTGGTATTGGTCACAAAACATTACTGATAAATCATTTTGATTAATATATTTTTTTTGGGTTTGGGTTTGGGTTTTGCTTTAAGGCTTAGCTGCTCTTTATTTAAATGATTCTCAGGTATTCCTGCCCTTGTACTCACCAGTGCCTATTTGCACTGTCTGGTGAGGAAGAGTAGTTGCACTAAATCTCAGAGGAGGTGCAAATTTTAGAGTTATCTTAGGCTAAAAATTGAATTGAATGAACAAGAAGCACTACTACACTGTTTAGGTGATTTGCAAAATAACCTGCAGAAATGGAGAAAAGCATATTACAGCTAGGAACAACAAACATGTTGGAAGGATGGAGAGAAGCAGAAGCATGTGCATAGAGTTGTCTTTCCCTAGGATTTCCCAAAAGCAGCTTAGGGAAGGCCCACTGTGGGGAGAGGAAGTGGGTGCACATTGATGAGTGGAATAAAATTATACTAAACATAAGGCTGTAAAATATGTACTACACAGCTGGAGGCAGAAATCAGAGCATTGCTCTTACTGAGCTGAGTGCGGACCAAAGAAATCTAGATTCAAGACTGAAAATTTCCTGAGAATTTCACATTGTGTGAACACACAAAGAACTAAGATTTGCTAAAACTGATAATCTTAAGTTTTGTCATTAATTAAATCGCCCCAATACTATCTTAGTGCTCTGCTGATAATTACAAAAATATTTCAGACTTTTTTTAAAGACCATTTTGTGGAAATATTAAGAGGTTTTTTTGTTGTTGTTTTGCAGAATCATACTAGAGCCAGGATTATGACACAAATATCATCACTGCTTCATATTCAGACAAAAAATATGAACAAAAATTTTGTACACAAGAACATATTAATTAAAAAAAACTTTCAAAAAGGTAATAGTAAAAATATTGGCAGCTGTCCTACAGCATCAGAAATACACATGCACCAATACTTCCCAAGGACTGCATTCTGTAACTGCCAGCTACAACTATAAACATATGACCTCATTCATAAAAGTATGATCTCAAAGCTCATGCCCTGTATCTACTTTCTTTAAATTAGATGACATTAAGGACAGATTCCAGATCTGAGGAAGGCAACCAAGCTTTGAAGTGTTTTCAATGCTGCACTAGAAGCTGTTTTGATTTTTACCACCAGGCTGCTAGATAAATTCTAATCTCACCATCAATTATCAAAGATTCTTATGACAACCTTGATTTTACAAAATTAGGTTATCTTGCAGCCTGTGGACATTTTCCTGTTGCATTCTGGGTTAGTCCACATGTAGAGCTCACTTCTGTCAGAATGACAAAAACCAATTGATTTTGTTTCATGGTGTATTCTTATCAATGCTCTCTGCTGCTCTTAGCCAGTCTTTGGCTGATAGGGTGTTAGAGGAAAGGTCCATTAATTGATTTGTTAATAATTACAGCTAAGTCTTCACTTTTGACTAGATATCAATATAGGCCTATTCTTTTTTCACTGTTGAATGCTTTTAAATAAGCTTCAGTGTCCAAATTTCAGCCACAAAATTCATTAAAATCATTAGATACTTTTAGAGTAGCACCCACTGGTGATAGCAGAGGCAAGAATGTGTCAGCATTTCTCTTATACCGCTTATAGGGATGGATTAGAGAGAAGAAAAATAAATAAACAAATAATATGCCTGGAGGAAAAAAAAAAGGCAAATCGATTCTTTCTTAAAGTGGGATTTAATTTTTAGACCTGGTGGAATTTCATCAGGTGTACAGAGTTAAAAAAATAAAATCATAAGCAGTACTTGGTACATGTGCTCCTACACGCACAAAGCGTAACTGTTCATTACCTGTGGGCGGGCATGGACACAGGTACTCTGTCCACCCGTGTTTCCAGACATTTTTGAACCTGTTGACTAAATTCATACACATTTAACAAAGAACCCAGAGTCTCAAAGCCAGTAAGTTCCCACAGATTTTGTGAAAATAAGCAGCAGGGTGTGCAGGAGGAGACCTGCTTAGTTCCCCAATGGAACAGAAGTCTGCAGAATGAGCTCCATGGCACTGAACACTTGAAAATTACACTCATCTGGGGAAAAAATACATAACTAAAGAGGCTAGAAAGTAGACACACACACACCCTGGTTTTTAGGCCCCCAAGTGAGGGGACAAAATAGCAGTCAGAACTCACATGACAACCAGCATCTGCCCTCAGAAACCCAGGTTTCACTGATTTTGACAGCTCTCGATTTAAGGTTTCCATCTTCTCCTTAGTACCTCATGCATAACAGAAAGCCCTGCACACAAATGTGAGTTTTCAGAGAAAACAGAAACTCAAGTCTGAAAAGTAGCTGTATTTTAGCAACCCTTTCATAGGCTGTTAATATATTCAAGCTGCAACAAGACTATATTGAAGTTGTCACACACACAAAATACAAATACCATTAATACAAGCAAATGTATCATATTTGAGACTGCATTTCAAGTGGTCAGCCCAAGACGAGGCAAGTTATTTTTAATTCCCTGTTCATAATGCCAAAAAATGAGACACAAAGTCATATTGGGAAACTGTTCAGCATCATAAAACAATTCACCAGAAAATATTCTTTATTGCTGCTTTCCAGTGATAGCCACCTCCTTTACATTAACAAGCGCATAAGATTTCCACCTAGACAACAGAAGCAAAAGGTGCTCCTACAACAACTGTGAGAGTTTACTGTATAATTTTTGTTCCTAATATCTGTTCCAGCTGTCAATCCATGCTTTCTACCTGACCAATATCTTTGAGACTTTCAGTTCCACCCGCCTTCACTGGAAGCAGCTTTCCAGAAAGACCTTAAGCTGCAATGCACCTTAACAAAAAACTGTGTGTCAGCACATACGTGTGTGTGTCAGCACAGGTCCATGTACAAAGCACAGAAATAGCAGAGATTTGTGGGTTACAGCCTCTTCCCTGTGACATTTCCCATTTTAGGCCCATGCTGAGCATCCCACACATTGAGCCATTTTCAGGTACATTGCTCACAGGGTAAATATATGAGTCACTCTCACAGCACATTTGCCGTAAGACTTATAAAAAGAAATTCATTAAGAAAAGAAACCAAAATCCCCCTCATTCTAATAGGAGAGAGCTGGAAAGCTCAAAGATTCCCAGACTCACAGATCCAGGGGAGGTCATAGCTGGGGACAGTAACATCACACTTCCCAAAGTGTGATTCCCAAAGGTCTGCCAAGGCCTAGTCTCCTCATTCAACCCATACTTGTTCAGCTACAGTGGCACCTACGGACACTGTTCTGCTACCAAGGAGAAAGTCCATAAAAGACAGAGCAAGCCAAGCCAGAGGGAGGCGGCTAGTTACAGCCTGGCTATGTTGTATGGTCCTTGTGCCCTTGTCCCGCTTACAGGAGTCACTGGGTTGCTTCAGCAAGACTTGGGGAATGGGCAGATGTTATTAAGTAGCTTCATGCCATCTGAAACGTAAATAATCTCACACTTGACGTCAGCCCTACACATGGGGAAGGTTTTCCGAGGAATACTTTGTCAGGGACAGCAGTACAACCTGCTACCCATTAAGCAAACGAACCTCTTATCTGATGGGTATTTTTCCTCGCCTCAGTCACAGTAGGATTCTTGGGTATTGTTGAGGACTTAATGGGAGACCCAATGTAACTTAGATAAACACACTGTAAGGAAAGAAAAGCCAGCAATACGTTTCAGTTAAAACCTCTCTAACCTAAGAGTCTTTCTTTAAGCCACTCAGAAAAGCCTTTAAAATCTGATAATCACTTAATAATATTTCACACTTGCTGCTCAACCTGAAAACCTCAGCTACAGCCTTTGTAAACTGTGCTGTCCTTGTTCCAGATGGCTTGCAAAATAATTTATATACAACAAAGTTCAGCAGGTTCATAGCAGCTGTTTAATTCCTGCACTTTGGCCACCCACTTCAGCATAACTGAGAGCTTTCAGTTTCTTCCTCTAATGGGGCCTTCAAACAGCACCAGAGCATGTGTTCAACATGCCCTCAGAAACTAGCCAGCCAAATAGGGCGGGTCACTCATCTAGGCAACTCTATAGCATACCCACAGCATGCTCACACTGTCTTTTTCCTTTACTTTTTTTTTTAATACACAAACCTAGTTGAGAACAAGTAGGAAGATGTTCCAGAGTTTAAAAAACACCTTTGTTGAAATACACAGTTTCTACAAAACAATTTCAGTTTGGCTTAGCTCAAATGCTGAATATAATCTTCCCAACATGAATATACTGTAAATACAAACATAACATCTCACAGGGTCAGAATGGCTTTTTTTTACTGATTTAACTAAATGTATGCTAAGTGTTATAAGAAATAGAGTATGTCAAAAAGGGCCTTCTCTCTACCTGACAGATTTCCAGTACTATTTCTGTTTCTTCCTCTTCTCTCCTCTTTCCTTGCTGGTGTTTACTTTGGCTCTGTTTTTCTTGTGTCCCTTCAAAACCCCCTTGTCCTGGACTGGCCTTTGGGGCACAGAGGAAAAAGGAAGAGATATTGCTTCACAGTCTCTTTAAAGGTCATGCAGTCTGAACTGGACAGGGACAAAATCCAAGTCACTTTAAGCTCCTCTGATCATGGGCACATCCACGCAAATTATTCTGGAAACAGCACAACAACATTAAGGTTGCATTAAGCCCAACAAAATATACCCTGCCTGTCAACATAGATGATTAGCCCAGGCTCAATGCCCCATGAGTCACAGGCATATGGTTTCCAGGAGGCTCAGGGTAAACAGAGCAGTATGGAGGCACGCCCTAAATATTAAAAGCTTCTGATGTCTGCAAAGGGTGTCAGGGCATCAGTACATTCAATCAATCCGGGACAGCAGCCCCCGGTGTATCTCATCATTTCAGCTGGTGAGAAAGAGGCAACTTGTCTTCTGAGGAGCCTAGTCCTAGCTTGGTAAGGTTTTTACAAATAAAGGCTGATTTGAACTTGTTTGCTGGCCACTGCTGATAAGATGCAGCATGCTGAGGTCTGTGGATATGTTTTCTTGCTTCGGCTTACACAAGCACACTGAGCCTGAAGGGATGACTGGCAAGAATAAGGTGCTCGTGGTGGAGGAGACCACCTCCAGGTAAGCATGCAACTGAGAAAAATGTTCTTTAAAAAACAGTCAGCAGCCCACAACTCCTGGAGCAACAAACAAAGGCAGTCTGACTCAGAGGTTTGTGTACCATCTCAGTAACCAATAGCCAGTTAATGCTGGATTCTTCTCCAAGGCATTCTCCTCCCACAAATCCTGTGGTTTCCATGGCATACACAAATTTGTCAAAAAGAAAATAGCACTGTTTTGCTTTATGCTAATGTTTAAACATGATTTGTATTGAGCTGTTGTATAAACATCGATTAAGAACTAATTGGGGGTTTTTATGAGTTTATGGCCTGCTCACAATTGCCAGGAACTATCAGTGTGTTGAGGAGAAAAAAGATTCCTTTAGTTTTGACACATAGCAGAGGTTTTTAAGTAAAGCAGACAACTGAAACAATCACAAGATCTCCAATATTTCAAGGAGATTTTCTGTACAAGAAGGGTCTGCTGGCTGTCTCAGTAGCGTCCAGGAACCTTAAAAAAAAAACCCACAGGCAATAAGTTCCAGCAGCAGGAACAATTTCAGCAGCACACTGCAATAAAACAGTTTTGTAGAAGCTGGAGGGCAACACAAGCAGGTACCAAGCCCACAGAGGAATCCCAAACTGCAGAACCAACCCTTTCAGCTTGTGGAAACAGCTCAAAGGTCTCCATGACACCTGCTCTTTCCCTGTTGTGCTCTCGAGGAGAGGTTGTTCCATCGGGGCTTTCCCACACCACATCAATAGCCAGCTGCGGGTTTGGACAATGGGAGCAATTTGAAGCCGGACAACTTGAAGAAGCCAAAAGCTTCTCCGGCATAAAGTGAAAGTTTGATGAGCTGTATTTAACAGCCTTAGAATCCAGGGAGTAATTAATAAGTAATTTAATAATAAAAAGGAAAGAAAAGGAAAGGCAGAAGAAAAGATTCTGCAGACAAGCATAGAAGCTCACTGAGCCCTGGAAATGTTTCTTAATAGGACAGTGAGGGCAACAGAATACAGTCAGGCATTTTGGGATTTTAATCCTACTGCTGCCTGATGGGCATAGCATTAAATTCTCTTTTTCAGGTGCAAACTCTATTTTAACCCTTTGCCCAGGAAAGTTATAATTCCTTTCTATTCAAAATGTGATTAAACCACAAAATGCAGAAGTGTCTAGGGATATGCAGAACAAAAAGCTGTGTAGGTTAAAAAAACATTAAAGTCCATCTAGTAAGGGGTTAATTACAAGGAATATGGTTGTCAATTAGCATCTTGTGTAGTAAGATCAAAACCAAAAATTCTGGCATCTAGACAGTAATAAGAGTTAAGTCTGCATTCATGGAACAGTAAAGTCAGAATTTTTAAGCACAATTGCCACTCTGTTGTAGACTTGGACTTAATGCTTGAACATGATCCCAAATCAGCAGATTTTCAGACTGACATCTAAAATTACACAGAACGTAATTTTATTATCATAATGGGTTTTTCACCCCCTTTTGCTCAAACTGAGACAGGCTGAATTTAACTTTATGCACAGCACTAAATATGAAGGGATAGAATTAGGAGTTTTTTTTAAGTGAGAAAGAAAAGAAAGAAAGAAAGAAAGAAAGAGAAAGAAAAGAAAGAGAAAGAGAGAGAGAAAGAAAGGGACAGGGGGTGAAAGGTTACAAGATAACCACTCCCCCAGTTCTGCTCTGTTCTGTTGTCTGCTCTTCACTCCTCAGGGAGATGTCAGACTCCACGGCCGTCCTTGTCCTCAGTTTGCAGAGTTATCAAATGTAACACGAAGTCTCAGCACCGGTGGTAGTGGAAGAAATAGGTCAGACTAAGCTCTGGCTGAGCACACAAGCACTCCACGGATGCACTTTCACACATGCTCTGTGTTGAAACACTCCTCAGGTAACGGTAAGGCAGCAGAGCAAGGACGCTGTGCCTTACATGCAGCGTTAGGCATGCGGCTGAAGGCAGACAACTTCCAACCACAGAAATAGCTTGGGTAGCCAGTAAATCAATATTTGTGTGTTATTGTTCTCACATACAACCCATTTGCTGATCCAACACTTGTTCCCACACAAACAGGATCAGAGCGGCCGCCAGCAGCCAGCAGGCAACCAGAGGCAGCTCCCCCTGGAGCCAGCCACAGGTGTGGTGCCTTCAACCAGCAGGCAAAGATCTACGACTTCTTTTAATTAAGGAATAATCCCTTTACATTACAAAAGGACTTGTAGAAGGGGGCATGGTTTCCTCCAGCATTTCTTCTCCTCGGCAAAATATCATGGCTCTCTATCCCCAGCAAGCAGCAGCTTGCTTTGCACGACTCCTTGTCCTATTTCTGAGCAAACCAGAACAAGAAGCACCATCTTTGTATGTGACTGGCAAAGGGGTTCCCTTCCCTTACAGTACAAGGAAACAGAAACTAAGACGAAATCAAGGACATTTTCTAATAGGGTGCATTCAGTCATGCTCCACACCTCAGTATAGCAGAAGCCGTCATCATTTTGGGACAACAGCAACTCAGCAGCTGTGAGGACATCAGAGATGGGCTGCACCCAAGGGTCCTGGGAGAAGAGGTTGCTGGTGTAGTGGTCTTCTCTCTCTTGTCTTTGAAAAGTCATAGAGACCAGCAGAGATGGAGAACACCTGGAGCAAGGCAAGCGTTGCACCCACCTCCAGAAAAAGCTTAACGGCAATAAAGTGAGTTGCCAAAGAATGGGTATAATGGATAGCTGGCCTGCCTTGACCAAAGGAGTACAGCTTTTAATCATACAAATAGCCCCACCAGTCTCCCACTGTATTCTTGCATAAGGGGAAGTTATGGATGCTATTACATTACCAAAAAGAAAATTATATAGAAACATGTAATTCCCCTCTACATTCCCAACGATATAGTTGTAACTTTTGTACAAAATAAAAAATCTTCATGTGCTTAAAATCTGCACAAGATAAAACAAACAGTCACCCCAAGTAATCCATCTGCAATCCAGCCCATTAGAAGAGCTCATGTGAGGATTATCAGACTAGATCTGGCAGAAAAATCTTCTAGAAAATACATACATGGGTGACCAACTTCTAGAAGCTTTTGTCAGCCCTACAGGCAATTCCTCCAATAGGCCCAACACACCAGCCTTCTTTTCTTTCCTTATCTCACCCAGCAAATTAATGTTATTAAACACACAATCTTTCTTCAGTGGGCTACATGAACAAAATACACATAGTTAATTAATGCTGCAGTCATTTCTTTGATCTTCCAATGAAAACAAAACTTAAAATTCATACTATTTCAGCCTAGAAGCTTAGAGTTAAAAAGCTTAGGAACTCATCCGGGACTTTGAATCCAAGAATCATTGGGCTGATGTCATTAAAAGAGCTGAATTAGACTTGTAATTATTCCCTTATGAGTTCTGCTGTCTATCTGAGAAAGAAGGGTATTCACTTCTGTCCTCAAAATTGATTTACTTTAGTGAAAAAAACAGAAGGGCTGGGGAGAGCAAGACCTTGGTTTTACTGTGCATCTGATAGAATGCCAGAAAATAAGCGTCAATAGTGAACAAGATCTCTGCCAGTCAATAGAAGCCATACCTTTTGTTTACATGGCACAGCGGTTTCCCTGAGATCCTCAGCACAAATCCTATCTCCACAGCTTCAGCTGGCTGTCCACTGCTTAGTGCACTTCATTAACATGCAAATGCTTGATAGTTATTGGGCTTAAGTACATCTGCATATTTATAAACAACCATTCCAAACCACATCCCCATTTAAGGAAACTGCTTAATGATACTGAACCTAAAGTCTCTCTCATATCCATTAAACAATAAGCTGCAGCCAGATTCACTCATTTTATATTTGTATGGTTCTTTTTAAAATACTTCTGATATAGTTAGATCAAAAAAATGTGTCAGTAGATTTGTTCTTTTGTGAAAATCAAACTTTTCTCTTTATTAAACCCCATTTTTCTGTTGAAAAGACAAAAAAAATCAAAAAAAGTTATGCTTTAGAAATCAATATAAGGTAAATTTACAGCAAAAAACCACAAACATCTAGTAAAGCACATTTAATGTTTTATCCATAATCTATAAAATATTCAATCAAAATACACAACCGCTGTATTTTCAAAGCAAAAGTTTGAGAAGCATCAGACTACCAATGCACAGAATTGAAAGTTGTCCCAAAAATCTACAGACTTGATTTCTTTACACAACAATAATTTGCGCATCTAAGGATGACTTCTATGTGTCCTCCAATGTCACTGAAGGAACATATCAAACCCAGCATAGACATCCCTACTTCTAGTAGCACATTCTAGCCCAAGCATCTGGAATTTTAACATAAAGTCCCGTAAATTTGGCCATGAACTCAGATTTCTCAAAAATTTTCATGAAAATTATATTTTGTGATAAAAATATTTTAAAAAAAATCAGAATTTAAGTGGACAAAAACATTCCGAAACCAGTATGTCACAAACCAGCCATGAAGTATCAGAGACACCTACAGAGACAGCTCCTGCACATGAACTGTAAAACTTGAGTATTTTGTTACAGACAAGAGGTGAACATGAGCTGTGCTTGCACATGTGAGGAAAGTACAGGTCTGAAAGCCTACGCCTTCACTGTGGAGACCTAATCTGGACAATCCCTGCTATACAGATTGCATAAAAAGCTCCATTGCATCTCCTGCTTCTGGCCCACTATCTACAGAAACAATTTTAAGGATAACAGTGATGAGGAGAAAGAGAAATACCTGAAATGCTAGCACAATAATCTGAACTGTTACATAAATAGCACAGTAAAATACAGAAGCATAAGCATTGCAAGCTTCATTTTGCTCATATTTAGATGCATCTGTATCACTGCATCAGAGTCAAATATGTTCTCAGCTCTCTCTGGAGTTCTCTAAGAAACGTCCAACAAATGAGAAGTGAAGTCCTGGAACAGAGAAGGTATGCCATAATAACTGCCATTGTACAAAAAATTACTTACTAAGACAAAAACACAAAAATCCATGAAACTGAATCTAAAAATTCATGGTGGGTTTCTGGAGGTTGTGTTTTTTGGGGATGTTTTTCAGGTTAAGAAAATGTGCAATAAACCCAGATACGCCCAAATGAACAAAATATGAAAAAATTCTGAACAGCACTCAGTATTTTTCATTTACAGGGGCTGAATCTGCTTGCATATTTCCCATTCTATGTATAGGAAATGCTGCAGACCAAGAGTAACTGCTACAGCAGCACAGATACACGTCTTTTCATCTGCACATGAGATGTTAAAGCTCAATTACAAGATAATTCCATATACACTTCACATTATGTACTATGATCATTCTCAAAATAAAAGAAAAAAGTGAAGATAAAACATTTTCATGAGAAAATCCTTTTATTGGTTTTGTGTATTTAAACTTTGTGCTTTCTCCACACTTTGATTCATTTTTCATAGCTTACAATTAAGAATAGGAATGCCCTCAACTAGGACTTCCTTTGTTCCCGTTGCCTAAAATTTGCCCCCATTACAGCACATAAAGATTGAAGGTAGCATTTTAAAAACTCACAACACATTTTAGCTTTTAAGGCTCTTCTTCAGAGACATGCTGAGAAACACTGTCTCACTGGAAGTCAGTGAAGCAGCTTTCAATGTCCAAACTTCTTATAAAAATATTGGCCTTAGAAGGCCAATATTTTTATAAAATATTCAATCCATTTGTAATTTCTGAAAGTTTTACCACCAGCCTAGAACTTTTCCCTCTGATATACCTTGCTATAAAGACAATCAAAAGGGTAGGTTTTTTATTGAACAAATACTTCACAAAGAAAATACTAGAATGCATGGTGAGATGGTTTGTTTTATGAGCAACTGGTTTGGGGTTTTTTGAAGATAAACAGTTTAATTTTGTGGTTTGAGCTGGCCTGTGTACCACTTGGGCATTCATTTTCATTCTTGTACCAGTGACGACACAGCTGATGAAATAAAGATCTTATTAGAGGTAATATACTAATGGCATATTATCATCAGGACGATTTAATTTTGTGGCAGCTTACTGTTAAGACAGAGAGCTGGTTCTTACACAGCCCTTTGGTGGTGCTTACCTTACGTTTCTACCTCAACCTCCAAATGAGAAAAATGCTGCCTACATGAGATTTAATATCAATGTGACAAATCACAACTTCACATAAATTATGAACATAGTATACCAAAATGATATCAGCAAAATGGTGTGGGAGATACAGTGTCACATCACTGAGATCATCACTGAGTTTCTTCTCCTGTACCTCGGTGGGTGCTTACAACTGAGCTCTCTGGTAAAGTAAAAGAAAATAATGGATCAAAGAGGCTGCAAAAAGACATCGTCTTGCACTTGGGACATACCATGACCTCTGAGTCACATAATATGTGCCCAGTATGAGGCAAAAAATAAGAACACTGAGTAGACTTTTTGGAGTACACTGCATATTTATAAACAACCATTTGTTTATAAGTTAAAAAAAGTTAAAACAACTTTTTATCAGGTGTGCCAGGTGGAGAGGTGCTTGGGAGCAGTCCCTTCTAACTGCGGCTGATCTGTATCTGCTCCTTTCAAGCTTCATCACTTTGCTTAAGGATTTGGAAGATAGATAAAGTCCAAGAAAGCTAAATATCTGCTCCAAAGAAATACTCCTTAGTTTCTTCCTTTGATATGAAGTGTTAACCAGAGTTTAGGGTCTTTGAAAAGACCCTGAAAAATCGTTACCCCTTTAGGCAAAGCCACCTTTGAAGACCACTGAGTAAACTGTCTCATTTTAAAAATGAACACTCACGCTGCCTTGGATTAAGTTCTAGTTTATTTCTATTACTGAACATCATAAAAAAAAAAGAAAAAGAAAAAAAGAAAAAGCTTGATTATATAAGGCACAGACAGGAATCTGAATTAGAGAAAGCAGATCAGACCCAAGGCATATGTGACCGGCATACTCTCACCAGCATGGCACAGCTGATTATTGCCCACTATGTGCAGAACACTTTGAATATGCTAACAACAGAACATTTTGAAGAAAATCAAAGTTTACTACACTTTCTTAGCCTTTTACAAAACTAATACTTTTAGCTAAACAGCACCCTCAGTTACCAAGTGGGTCAGATATTTTTGCTTTCTAAGACCTATTTTCTAGAAAATTAAATTGTTTGGCCTGAGATTTTGCTTTTCTATAAACTTCAGTTTCCACAAAAAAATGATTTGAAGAATACACACTGTAAAATCCTGACGGCCTTTACTTTGGGAAGCCTTAGAAGACACTTGCTTTGGATCAGGAACTGGCAACATGCCTGTCAGTTATGAACATGCCCGCTTTTTCTTTCTATTTTTTTTTTAACTCAGAATCTTCTCAGATCTCTCTACCTGGTAGAAAATTTAAGTCTGTGCACAGACACTTTGTAAAAATAACTTAAATTTCAATACATAAATTCTCTGAATTTGCGCTGGCAGGGCTTTCCTTGCAATTGCAACTAAAAAGCTGGTGTTCGGTTGTAGAGGATCACCCTGCTCCTCAGCTGAAGTACCACAGAGACTTGCAGGAAATGATTATTTTACCCTCATATCAGGGCTGGAACAGGATACAGCTGGTGCAATTTGCTCTTATACTGCATAAAGGGAAAACAAAACATCAAATAGCTTGTCAGTTTATAGAGTGCTTTCTCTTTGAGGGGAGGGAGAGGTGAGAAGGGATATATATGTAAATGAGGCAGAGGAACTACAGAGAAAAAAGATGCAAGCATATAATTAAAATCTGTATCATAATGCCTACATACAATGTATCCACTGATATTACAGGACCAATATTGATTCTAGCATCAAACTTTTCAATGTTACATTTTAAAACTTAATAACTTTCTTTAAAATATGCTTCTCATGTGTAATCTCTATTGTAGCACAATGGGCCCAAGATGATTTTTCAAAGAAAGATAGACTTTAATCAAACAGAAAGTGAAAACTTCTTTTAAACTCCGACCCCAGCTCTTTGATGTAATCCAAGCAGTTGAATGTTTGAAGCCACACAGTTTCATTTCAGCTTGCACAAAACCAGAAGTTCTGCGTGTTATGGTGTACGCCTACATAAGGAGCGTTTGTAAGAGCTATATGGTCCGGTGTTAAAAACAGATTCACATCCAGGTTTGACGTGAGAAAATTTTGCAATTTTAAGGTGACACTCCTGAAAGTATTTACTTCTGTATTCAAAGGCAGTATTAAAAAAAAGCAAAATGGTCCTCTGATGTGGGAAAGGTATTTATTCCCTAAGCATTTTTACCGGTGTTTTGTTTTTCCAATAAAATTGGGACTTTTGACTCAGTAAGAAAGAGGTTTCTTCAAGAAAAAAAAAAAGAAAGGAAAAGCTGCATCTTTATTAAATCAAAACAGATTTGGGCACTTGTCATTCTCCAAAATGCAGATGATTATGAGGCCTAAGACAAGAAGCGTAAGCTTAGCAGTGTTATTTTTTTTCTTAAGGCTCTGGCTGTCTCATATGTCAGGCAGGCATGTGTATTATGCACATCCAGCAGGGGACAAAGATTAGAAATCTAAAGGAGCGGTTTGTGATTTTGGATGGGATGTGACACACAGATGAAAGAGCAAACATTTTTCCTCATAGTTTAATGCTAGCACTAGATTCCTAAATTAAGCCCAGCAGGAAATAAACATCCACCACAGATTTCAAAAGATATCTTACATCTTTGTATTAAAACGTGTTATTTTAAGAGTCCCAAATGTTGCATGTCTGATTTTTATTAAGTCCAGAGCCAACATAGGAAGTGTTATTTGACTTTACTTTAAAAGAAAGCAGAAAATATCAGTGGACAATGAGATGTAAATTGCAGGAAGCCAAACAAAATTGGAGAGTATGAGATAATGGGCCTGATGCTATTATCTGTAGGAATACTAAGGCCACAGGCTTCGAAAAATTACTTTGATGACCTTGAGAGCTCTCTCAGACTACAGAATATCAAGTTAGCAGATTTTCCAGGGGGAGTGGAAGGACAACAGTCTCAATTTTTCTCTTCCAAACAGACTGGGAACATATGCATTTCTGATTTCCTTCTACACTAAATCGCCACAATGTTGTACTCCAAAGGAGAACAAAATTAAACATCACTCCACATATTCCTCACACGTTTCGTGTGTGTAGCTCTTGGTGAAAAGAATAATTCTATGGCCACACTTTTTTTAACTTTTAATTCGTATGGCCAACGTTTAACCGCAGCCAACGCAGATAAAAGTTCCAACTCCGAAAATTCTTTATACAAAGTCTAAAACTACTAGGATAGGATTATGCCCAGCTCAGTCACAATACACTAAGCTTTTATTTTGGAGTTTGTAGATACTATTTTTTTTTCCTTTTCTTTCCCACTGACTTTGATGATGTTTTGGGATTAAAACAAGGAGTAGACAGTTCCCATAACATGAAAGACATAACTGCAAAAAAACCACTTACTTAGAAGATTAAAAAAAAAAAAAACAGCCAACCTCTAGGAGTTTGTTATGTATTTATTTAAAGAAACACTCCCTTGAAGGGGCTTAGAGTTCAATGTTTTAAATAAGTTTCTGCTTAATCAGCTCTGGTTGGAAATAAGATGAGTTTTTTAATTGGCAAGCTGATCAAAATTATAACAGTACATTCCCAAGTAGGCTAAATGTATTTCTACAGGCAGAAAGAATAGCTCCAAGTTCTTTTGCAAGCAGTGCCAGTAATAAAACCTAAGCTTCTCTCTCCTGTAATTTATGGCCAATTACAACTCCCAGCAACCCTTATTCCAGTGACACTATTTCAACAAGGTTCCACACATCCCTCCTCCATCAGCTAACTCCCAGCAGGGCACAGAGGCAGTCCTGCCATGGCAAAGCCTGAGCCATGGCTCAAGAGGTTCAGCAAACCTCTCATGTTGGAACCCAGGGCACAGGGAATGTTTCTCTGTCTGTTCTGACAAACCCTAATCCTCCTGAAAGTAGTGCCTTTGACCTCCGTCCGTGGAAAAAACTCCCTAGGCTTTGGGATGATGTACAGCCTGTTAGTGTGTAGGGTAAATTGCAGTGTAGTTATCACTGGGTGAAAAATTTAGACTTTTAGGATTTCAGTATGGGGGTAGATGGAGGGCAAAATGGAGGATTTTGGGCGTTGTCCTGCCTTCTTCTTCTTCTTCATTTACTCCATTTTCTGCAGTATTAGTGACACTGGGTGATTGGTTTGGAGAAGTCACGATGCAGATGTTACGTGTCAGAAAGTTAGTTATTGGCAGAGAAGCAGAAATAAAGTACGTTTTTAGAGTTAATTGGACAAGATGGCTTTAAAAGACCTTGTAACTGTACATCTTGTGACCTTTTTCACTGTATTCTTCACCACGCTAAGCCTGGTGCAGGCGGTGTGGAGAAGTTTTGATAAGATAAGAAATAAACAGCAACGTGAAGACCGAAAAAGATCCCGTTCGTCTCTCAGTTCTAGCATAGACCCTTTACAGGGGGTTTCCCCATGCAGGGGGGCCCCAAAAAGAGAGAGGCCTTTCACACTCTCAGGCCAGAGGGAGCACAGACCCGGTAGGCTCACACCTCTCTCAGAAAGAGCTAATTTATCTTCCTCTTCTAGCCAGTCCCATATTTCATAAGATTTTTATTGTTTCCCCTTCCAATTCTGCCCAAACCTCCTAAGGTCAAGACAATCAAAGGTTATTGGATGAAGGGACGAGGCAGGTGGAGAGGGAGAGAAAAAAAAAAAGAGAGAAGAGGAAAAAAAAGGAAAAAGTCTTGTTTTCTTTGGGAAGTAGGCTAAAGACTTTGACAGCAGGCAGAATTGTGTGCAGATGAATGAGCTTTCTCACACTCCTGAGTCAGCTGACCCAGACGAGAAAGAAAAGACCTTTGGTTTCTGTTCCTGACACCACTTCTGCATGGAGTATAAGCCAAGCTGATTTATGTTTCCGTTTGTGCAGGCTTAGAATAAACCCATAGTAACTTACATACATCTTCCACATTGTGGACAAGAGTAACTTATTAGGTATAACAGGCTTTGAAACAGGCTGGGTAAAAAAATGCGAAGAACTAACTCAGTAGTTTCTAACTCAGGGCCTGATTGGCATCAGCAGATTTGCAGACTACTTCAGGTACCTAAATTCACCAGCTTGTATCTCCAAGTTACAGGTCTCATTTTGAGTTTCCAAAACCTGCAAACTCGAGAAATCCACCTCTGTAAAGTTTTGGCTGTGAGGTTGATGAGGTATTGGATTTACTATGAACTCAGGTTAAAAATTATGCAGGATGAGGTATTGGATTTACTATGAACTCAGGTTAAAAATTATGCAGGATCTTAAGAAAATGCTGACAAAAACAGAAGCAAATGCCGGTTAACATCCAGAACTCATCTCTCATAAAAGGCCAGTGAAACTACACTTAGAACTCTCTGAATATTTAAACCTACAGGGGTAATAATTTGGCCCATCTTTGCAAAAGATGAGTTCATCCTTTGCAAGATTTCTATTGACATACAATATAGTAAAAACCATAAAAATTGTGTTTGCTGTTCTTTGCCAACTTCAGAATCTAGAAAAGAATGTTTCTTCCTTTCATTACATTCCTCACTTTGTTAATGTGCAATCCTAAAATGTAGATTTATCCCTTTATATTTGACCCTGCGTTTCATTCCAATCACTAGGCTGTTATGCAGGCTTTGACCTCAAAATTTGCCCAACTATTATGAAGCAGTAGCACTATGGTAAATTGTTCCAGAAGTGTGAAATACAGAATTGTTTTTAAAACATGATTTGCTTTTGTTTTCAAAAGTGGGTGTGACGTAACTGCTATTTATCACACAGTGATGTCATTGAATTAACATGGGCTGTGGCTGTCTCTCGGACATGTCTCTGCTCAGTGGTCTTGCATTTAAAACATAAAAAAACACAGTTAAAATACAAATGTGAATTATAACAGTTATCATGGAAATTCTGGTTTATTTTTAATGCTGCACTGCCGATAGATTTGTCACTGGATGCAATGAAATGCTAGAAGTTTGGTATCATTACCTCAGCATATTCATGATTTTAAACTGATCAAATTACGGAATTGATTTTAAAAATTCAGTTTAGGGAAGTAGGGAGGAGATGCCTGGGAAAAAAAAAACATCCGTTCCATCTGCAGAGTGGAATTGATTATATGTTCTGGATGGCTTATGCTCTAGGACTATAAAAAATTGCAGGTGACTTTGGCTACTAGAAGAGCTATTAGTCAGCCTGAATTATTGACATATTTTTGTGTAGTGTAGCTGCAAATACCTCACTCAGTTTTCTTTTTCACTCTCAGAATGTAAACATTCAGAGCTATCATGGAAAGGAAGGTCAAAAGGTTCAACACAGGAACAAGCTATTCCACGACTTAAGATTCCATCAAAACTAAACTTTTATTTTGCAGTCAGTACACAGGAGAAGGTTTAAATCTCCTCTTCCATTATCTGCTCTTTAGATAATTTCATATCAAGATATCTATATCAAAATAAAAAATAAATATCCAAAGACTGTACCACAGTGTCCAGAGAAGGTGTTATACCCTTCATTTGATGTTTAAGCACCAAAGACCAAAAGCATTCACTGGGCAGCAGGAAACTATGAAAACAGAATCAAAGAAGATATTAGGATTCTCCAATACAACCACATCTATGTAATGGGAGGTACACAGACTTAAACTCAGGAAATTTAGGAAGCCTAACACACTTCATCTTTGTTCCAAAACACAAATCATAACTAATATTAAAGTTTACAAAGAAAGAACAAAATAAAAGAAAAAACATAAACTATTTTTCTTTATTTATCTTTCCCATCATTTACTAACATCCAGTTCCTTAAGACATGACTACATTCTTTCCACAAGGTGCCATTCCTTTTCAATACTCTGAAACAACCATAATAGTTGAACAAGTGATCATTAATTATTTGGCCTTACTCTTACTATTCAATGTGAAGTCCCATGTCTTGTTTACCATGCACTGTTCAAAGCCTGATTTAAACAATGAATTATTCATTTGCTTGTGGGTTTTCCTACAGTGCTCATCACAACATCTGAATGCATTACAAACATTAAGTGATTAATTTTCACATCGTCTTTGTGTGATGATATGGATGATATCATTCTATGTACATTACAGAAGCGGAGGCATGACACAGGGATAGTAAAGCATCTATTAATTCCAAGTTCGCAAGTGGAGGCTTGCAGTGGCAAGTGTCTTCAAAATACTTACGTTTGTCGCACCATTCTAGCCAGCTTCAGTAGCAAATGTGGATCATAACCAGAGGCGGTTTCAGAGCAGGCCTCTAGAAAATGAGGAGGACAATCAGAATTCCCTTATCACATGAAAACATTTTGGTTTTAAACTATATTGTACATTAGATGTGATGAGCCAAAAATGTAGACAGTGGAAGGAAAGAAATTCTTATAAGAACCTGTTATACTGCAGAGATATAAAAGAAGGAAAACAGCAAAATCTCAGATACAACAGATGCACCAATGCAGAATAAGAATTTGCACTATGCTGCTTTTTCAGACACCATCATGTTTCAGAGGATATCTATTTCATTAGATATAGGGGAAATGGAGTGATGAAGGATGAAGAAAAAGCCGAGGTGCTTAATGCCTTCTTTTCCTGTCTTTTACAGTCAGACCATTTGACCTCAGGCTCCCCAGCCCCCTGAGCTTGAAGACAGGGAGCAGAATGAAGCCCCCATAGCCCAAGAGGAAATGGTCAGTGATCTGCTATGCCATTTAGACATGTGAGTTCATGGAGCCAGATGGAATCCACCCAAGGGTACTGAAGGAGCTGGTGGAGGTGCTCACTGAGCCACTTTCCATCATTTACCAGCAGTCCTTGCTAACTGGGGAATTCCCATTGACTGGACATTAGAAAATGTGATGCTTATCTACAAGAAGGGCCAGAGGAGAACCTGGAGAAGTCTGTCAGCCTAATCTTGATGCTGGGGAAGGACATGGAAGATCAGCATGAGTGTCATCATGCAACATATACAGGATAACCAAGGGATCAGGCTCAGCCAGCATGGGTTTATGAGAGGCAGGTCCTCCTTGGCCAAAATTATCTCCTATGACAGGGTGACCTGCCCGGTGGAAGAGGGAAAGCCTGTAGATGTTGTCTACCTGGATGTTAGTAATGCCTTTGACACTTGCCCACAGCAGATTTTTAGAGAAACTGGATGCTAATGGATGGATGGGTGCGCTGTTCACTGAGTAGAACGCTGGCTGGATAGCTAGGCCCAGAGAGTGATGGTGACAGGCCAGTCTGGTTTAGTATCTTTTTTGAGGACCCGGACAAGGGGACTGAAAGCGCCTTCAGTCAGTTTGTAGGCAATGCCAACCTGACAGGGTGGAAGTCTTGATCTGGAGGAGGGTAGAAAGTCTCTACAGAAGGATCTGGACAGGCTTGATTGATGGGCTCAGGACAGATGTATGACGTTCAATAGGGCAAAGCTCTGAGTCCTGCACTTGGGTCACAGCAAGCCCAGGCAGTGCTATAGGCTGGGGCAGTGGCCAAAAAGTTGCCCAGCAGAAAAGAGCCTGGACACACTGGTTGACAGCAGCTGAACGTGATCCAGGGTGTGCCCAGGTGGCCAAAAGGCCAATGGCATCCTGGCCTGTATCAGCAATAGTGTGGCCAGCAGGACCAGGCCAGCGATTGTCCCCCTATACTTGGCACTGGTGAGGCCACACCTTGAGTGTTGTGTTCAGTTCTAGGCTTCTCACCACAAGACATTGAGGGGCTGGAGCATGTCCAGAGAAGGGGAATGGAGCCGGGCAAGGGTCTGGAGCATGAGGCTGATGAGGAGCAGCTGAGGGAGCTGTGAGTGTTTAGCCTGGAGAAAAGGAGGCTCAGGGGGTCCTCTATTCCTCTCTACAGCTGCCTGAAAGGAGGGTTCAGGTAGCTGTAGTTGGTTCCTTCTCCTAAGAGAGAAGGACTCACTGCACAGCCAGGAGCACACCAAGACTGCCATCAGAGATTTTAAAAGGCTTGAGACTGTATTTTTACACAATAGCGACCATCTTTAATGTTTCCCTGTTGGATGTAATTCACTCAAACACATCTGACTTCATTGAAATATAATCAAAAATCTCTATATGCTAGTTGTAGGTATAGTTTCCATTATGACAACTTCTTCCAGAGTTTGATCCTTTTCCCGGTGTCTAAACCTGATGAAATCGGACATGCAGACTATCTGTCATTTTCCTTAGCATTCCAATAAATAGCTATCCTTACACAAAGTTTACCTTTCTACAAGTGAAAATAGTTCCAGATGGTGTTAAACTTTTCTGAGTGGCAGACACAAAGACAAAGCTGCTATAGTGGAAAAAATCCTGTCACAATTACTGAACTACAGAAATAAAGGGGTTTCTGCTTCAATTCCAATAACCATGGTATTTCCATGAGAAATACAGCTGGATATGCAGGGCAGCATGTTTTGTGTTTGGCAGCTGTTATATAACCCAACAGGCTGCTAGTTATAGACCAACACCAATTTTTCAGAAGTGACCCAGAACCTGTTCTCAGTTCTGCAAAAGGTCTTTTACAGACTGTGAACATGTTATTGGATGATGTCTTCTTCCTTACCTTCAAAAATCTGATTTAATTACTGTAATCCAATTCAAATTATAGAGGAAGGGCAAGCAGGTTTGTCCTGTACACACTTGCAGTGTCTTTCATTCCTTGATGCTAGGTTTTTTTCATGGTTTTTCAGACAGCCTGAGAAAACTCCCTCTGAATTCAGTAATCCAAATGAATTAGCTGCAAACCCAAATGGCTCCTCTAGTCTTTGGAGAAGTCCCCATGCATCATTCAGGAAGAAGGGTTTCAACTCTAAAAGTGGTGCTACCACAGCAGAAACAGGCTACTTTGAATTTGTGGCTCTCTGTGAAAGACTTTTGAAAGCACCTGGAATGCCTATCATATAGCTGACACTAGTACCACGGTCACACACCAGACATCAGTGCCAGATGTACAAGTTAAGTCTGAATCAAGGTCTAGTGGGAGGGTTTCTTCCCGTGCAGGAAGGCAGAATGTCTAGGAGAAAAGGTTGTAAGGAATTCAGCAGGGAGGCACATAAGACAGTCTCCCAGGGTTTATGTGTTATCATTTGCTTGACTCCAACGCTTCAATTTCTGTCAGTCACTGGTTTTAAAGAGGCTGAGTTTAAAATACTAACCACTGCTGAAGTCACAGGCCAGCCATCAGACTGCACTGATACCAAACCTGCTGGAGAGGAGACAGCACAGAAGAGCTATGACCCCATGGCCTTTTCTGCTCAGGACTTGAGCTAATGCCCAACTCTTACTAATTCATGTCACTTGTGGTCGCTGTGTCTTCATATAAAATTTTCTCCTCTTTTTTTTTTTGTCTCACTATATATCACACTAAACTAAAAGACACTTTGGCTTAAGTAAATCAAAAAAGTAAAATTTGCTCTAAGAAATAAACTTATATCAAAAATTCAGCTCATCCTGATTTTAATATTATACACACTTGCACCCCCTCTACATGCTTTAGACTTGTTAGGAGACTGTGGGAATTTTTCAAACATCATTTTCTTCTTATGTCTGACTGTTTCAGAAGCAAAGTTGACATCTGTTGCCAGTGAGGAAGCCCAGGAAGAAATCAGATCTGAGTACTTCCTACCCAGAAGAATGGAGAAGCTAAAGCAATAAATTTGGATTGAGGGTGTTATGAGAGGACTGAAATCTCAAAGACTAAAGGCTGTGCTTAAGCTTGAGAGAGAAGAGAAAGGTGAAGTAGTTCAAGACTCAAGAGTGTAAGCTGGTTTACGCAAGAGTCACCAGTAGGTAGTTTTAACTGCAACAAACAAGGGCAAATACCAGTTCCACTGTAACTGTCTAAGAAACACCAATTAGTTTAGTATATTCAGGCAAAAAATCTGCAGCACAGGCATTTGACAGTTATAAATCATGTAAAAACTGTATTTGTACTGAAATCTGAATTTGCTGTTACTTTATGTTCACCCCAACATTTGTAAACAAAAGAATTTCTTAAAAGAATTCAAACACCTGCTAATTGATAACTGTGTAAATAGTTTCACTATTCACTGGTATTCAGTAATAAAAAAATCATTTTCTAATGCAGTCCTACTCTGACAATAGCACTCATCTTATTTAAGAGTTCTATATTACATATATATTTTTTCCCTTCAATACATTGTTTAGGTTATGGTTTATGTTACACCATCAGATAACACAAATCAGCTTCTGCTTAGGAGGATAACTAGAGGATACAGGAATAAAAAAGGATCACTTCTTTCTATCTATGTAATTTAAAAATTCATATTTAAAAAAACCCCACAACATTATTAGAAAGTAATTTATATATTGAGCTATTAATTTGAAAAAAATGGTGTAGGCAGTTAAAATATTGTAAGTAATATCACATGATTTTAATAAACTACTTGAAAACCTCTTACATAATATCAGGTAAATATATAAACCTTAAGTGTTACAGAATTTGAATACAGTAATTTTGCAACTGTGTTTTAACATGGAGCAGAGGTGTCATGGCTGTGACAGATTAAGCACTACAGAAACTTTACTCTTTCCCTCTGCAGTTGCTAGAAGATCACTCTAATGGCTCCCTCAGGCTGGGTTCAAGGAGCAACAGCAACACTATTAGAATGGCTGCAAAATTTGATACCTTCTTCTGTAGCCTACTTCCCTCAGGCCAAACCGCAGAGCTTTCACATGAAGGGGTGAAGGCAATTAGGAGGACACATTTGTCTCTCCTATACACAACAAATAAAATGGATTTCCAAAATAGAGGAAAACAGCTTCCTGTCCCGTCACAGATTGCAAGGCTGAAGCCCTACTGAGTAAGCCCCTGAAGGAAGAATCTTTTCATTAACTGTGAATGTAGTAACACTGCTAATCCATGAACATTCAAACCACACCAACAAAACAGGAATGAGAATGGCCTAAAAATCTTTATTTTTAATAGAATTTTTAACACATTTTTAAAATATGTTTATGCATTTTCTCTCTCTCTCCCCATTCTCTCTCCTGAAGTTTTATAATAAAATTCAGTCTTACTGTCAATTTTTTTCACCTCTCTTCCTAAAACTGGAAACACTTGGAAGAAATTTTTTTTTCTTGTAAAAAGGAGTAGCAAAGCTTCACAGAATCATTCTTCTCCAGGTGTAAAGATCACAAATACAAACCAATATCTAGAGGCTACAGTCCTAGACTGAAGCTACATTAAGTGCGTTGCAAAATACTCACTTAATATTTAAAATTAATTTTTTTTTAAAAGCCAGCCAGTAACTGACTGGAAAAATGCTGGAAATGTGCCAGGTACTCTATTCAAAACACCTTGATACAAACTGCACTACTGTCTATATTTGGAAACCATAAAAAGTTGCAAAACTAAAACCATATACTTGTAAATATATATGTTCAGCCTTCATGGTTTTCAAAGGAAGCAAGTACAGATAAACTACAAGGATAATCTACAGTTGGGTATGAATGTGGTTTACATCTGTTACTGGTTAATTAGCTCAAACTTCATCCATGGTGGAGTTCTGAAGATGCAGGGACATGTGTTAAGTACATGAAACATATTTTGGAACACTGAACAGTCCTAAAAGTCTCAAAATCCAACTTTGAGTCTTTCAGCCTTGCAGAAACACCTTGCTTGGTTGGAACACTTCTTAGTGGGCTAGGCATAAAGAACCCTGTCAGGGAAACTGGATCCTTACTCCAGTTCCCATCCATTTACTCTTGTCTCAAGTCAGTCACCCATATATAGTCTCAATTTTGTCATAAGGAAAGGTCACTTGATGTCACTTGCTCAAGTAATGCACATACCCAAAGCCAGGAGACAACATATCTCTGTGTTTCTCAACCTAGTTTTATTAGCGCTCAGTAGTCACAACAAGCTTCACGTACACACCTTTCAAAACCAGCAAACAGAATTTTCCCAAAGTAGTCTCCCCACTTTGCAGTTTAACATAAAACACAGTTTTCTTTTTTTAAAAAAATGAGTCCATCTATTTTACTATCATTATGAATGTGAAAATTGTGTCAAAGCAAACTATTGAAATGGTTGTATCCTAACTCTAGCAGCTATTTTTTAACTTAGCTAAGAAGTTAAAGCTAGCATTAATATATATTCAGCAGAGAACATGCTAGCTACCTGGTCATAATATTAACCTGTGATAGGGATTGTTATAAGGCAATAACTTTCCATCTCCAGAACCTGATTTTCCATTTTTTACATATATAAAATAATAGCTATAAAATGGCACTAAGAAAGAAAATTACGTAACATCATGATCACCTGGCATCTCTTTAAATATCATTCATACACATCTAAACTTTCAAACAAAAAAGCAGAGATCTGATTGCAAAAGACGGGTCATAGTAATAGCCTACTTTTTTTTAACTATCTTAGAACTCTTCGGAGGTGTTAATTTTGATGCAAGCTCTTTAACCCTAAGAAAATCTTCTGTCAGCTGTGTCAGTTGGTATTGATTGTTGCTGAAAAAACAAACGGGAAAAAGAGAAGTTCCTAATACTTGGATCAGCATTGTGAGAGCTAACTAAAGGACACTACAATTTATTGATCTCTTTTTACTACAGTACCACATCTACATTTCAGAATTGTATCAAGGAGTAACTGTAGAGGATTTCAGAACCAAAGAAAAGAAAAGAAAAGAAAAATACTCCAAAACCTAATGACAAAAATAGAGTCAGTCAAGAATGGTTCTATTACCTGTTTTTCCATACACTCAATATATGCATTTTGGAAAGATAATTAAGTGCTATTTCCTTTTTTCTTTTCTTTTCTTTTTAAGGCTCATTGTTTCACTGTTTTAGATTAGCAATTCATACTGACATCAACACACCCATTTTAAAGGAGGAAGCTACTTTTCTCCC
Source organism: Irena cyanogastra (assembly GCA_013397155.1). Lineage (NCBI taxonomy): Eukaryota > Metazoa > Chordata > Aves > Passeriformes > Irenidae > Irena > Irena cyanogastra. The sequence continues at coordinate 528,770 of VWZV01012757.1, read as the reverse complement.
ACAGCTCTCCCTCTTGAAGTCACCTGGTTGAGTTATGAAATCCTGTTATAGAGGTCATTTAAATAAGACATAAATCAATAGAAAAAAGGTCAGCTTTCCTTCACAGGTGTCATTTCTATTCATTTTGAGTGCAAACCCCAACGATCACAAGTTCAGAAAATTTATACTGCAACCCAATCCTTCATAGCCTGTTGTCAGCTGATAGTTCTTTGTTAAGCAGAGCAAAACCCCCATCAGATCCTAACAGTTCTACAGGACTCCTAGCAAGATTTTCCAGCAATAAGACACAACCAGGCCTCGCAGTCTTGTGTTCCTCAACATAAGCAGGTGTGAACTCATCTTTGTGCTATACTCCAGTGATACTGTCTGTGCCCCATGGGGTCAGATAATTCTGAGCGCTTTGGTCCCTAACAGATCTCCAGCTACACCTGGATCACCTAGAAAAGGAAATATTTAAGTGCAGATGGAAACATCCATGTACCTAACCTAGCCAGAACAAAGCCATGGTGCACCTCACTACCTTCCAACAGTAAGCGAGTGCCCCCCCCCCAAACTTCATTTTGCTGTGTTCATTGACTATGAAGCATCAGCAGTGTTAGCAGTAGGGAGTTACAGGCACAGCAGACAAATAAACTGGGAGGAAAAATCCCAAACTTACACGTCTCCCACGACTGAGCAGGTATAATTAGGTGCAGAGTTGCAGATGAAGCTGCTGCACTGTGATACATGATACATGCAGCCTGTTGAGCAAGAAGCTGGAGGCATCACAAAGTTCCAAGTCATGGCAGCCAGGCAGGTGTACCTACAAACCTCTTAATGCTGATTCTCACTGCTTCAGTCAAAAGTCAGCGAAACATTTTGTCCTACAGCATTCTAAGCTTTAGATCTGAACTGCAATAATCTAATAGATCGTTTGTTACTTCCTCCCCTTCCCCATGCTCCCTCCCTCAGAGCAAATCTAATTGTTTCAGCCCTGTAACACATCTCCTATCTCGCTAAAAGGACACATATCTATATGGATGCAATGTTTGTTCAAAATCTCAACAGGATAAAGGTGTTGTGGTTACAGAACAGTTTCCTTTCAATAGAGAAATTGAAAAGACCCACCAAGTATTCAAAAGCTTATCACAAATCTACAAAAAATTATATTAATAAAATAATAATTCTGATCACTAGTACTGGAAATTTTACCTTCATCCCAAAACAATGTATTTCTGCCAAAATCTTTCTGAATCTGAATGTTACTTGCTGAAGTATCATTAATATGCTTCCATCCAGTAACACAGGAAATGAATTGTATCTGGTCTGCATGGAATTCTAAAAATTATGCACATATTTATCAGTCTTGTCCTACATGCATAAATCTACCTTTACAATTTCTGGAAAACACTGATAAACACTGCTTAGGAGACAAGAAAGGTAAAAAAAAAAGAAAAGAAATGAATTTACATGGGAATTTACTGTGTCTGCAGGTCACACAAATGAACTCAATTTTTTCCCGCAATTAAATCTATGGTGTTATCAAGACAATCAGTTTATTTTCAGACTGTCAACTCAATATATAAATTTCCTTTTGTGTTTGAAATGCCTGTATCAGATAAGATAGCTTTTGTTTAAACTGCTATTTTCAGCCTTTGCTTTGAGGGTTTTGAATATACACAGTGAAGTAACTTGAGATTTCCTACCCTGTTTTAGAATGTGTTTCTTCTGTCTGTTTGTGTTTTGTAATTTCCTGTCAAATAACCTCACCATAACTAACTTTCCTTGCTCCGACCCACTACTTTTTTTTTTTTTTTAAACCATTCCCACTTCCTGAGGATGGTAATAAAACACTGATTACATTCGGCTGTTATCTGTCTTTTCTTCCCCCGCTTCCCCTTCTCTCACTCCCTTTGTCAAAGCCAGCACTCAGGTTTCAGCTCTTCATGGACTGAGGGAGGCACAAAACCAGGAGAGGAAGCAAATCAGGCTGCAGGAATCCAGATTCATTAGAGCTTATTGGGTCAATCACCAGCTGGAGCAGAGCCAGACAATTAGGCTGTGCAGTCCCTGAAGTCTGGATGCACAGCTCTCCTTCCAGAGCTGAGCGCGCTCTGCAGCATGGCACACGTCGGCACCGTGCCTGGCTGTCTGCTGCGGCCGGCCGGGGGAAAGAGGAAAAGCAAAGCAGCAGCACCTTGCTGCTTCAGATCAGTTACCACTAACTGGAGAAAAAAGTTTGTTTCGCCAGTTTCTGCTTCATTAACCATGAAGCTGCTGGTATTTCCAATTCTGTCATGGGTTTTTGCCAATTTCTACCAAAAATCCAGTTTGTTAAAACATCACCACACAGAGCCTATAGACTATTCAATTTCATCTGAAATTCTTTAACCTCTTCTATTTGTCTTCAACTGCACATTTCTGTTTCAACCAAGCTTAGTCTCCCCTTACTGCTCTCTTTCTCACTCTGTTCTCCCTTTTCACTACCCACAAGAAGTCAGCCCTACCTATTTCAGCACTTCTTTTCCTCCTTTCCCTTGTCTATAAACTTCTTGCAAGCACAGGCTAACGCCACCACACTCGCTTCCTCTCTTCCAACTCTATACTGGATCATGTCCAGCCTAGTTTCCACTGTTTCCCTTCGAATGAAAGTGTTTTCAGCACAGTAATTCATGATCTCTTCCTGGGCAAATCTCAAGGATCTCCTTCCTACGTGGCCCTTCTGGTTCTTTGATATTGCTGGTCATCATCCTTGCTCTGACATCTCACCCTTGCGGAGATTTCGATTCAGTCTCTATCTTTCCTGTCAATGATACTTCTTTCTTCTGGGCAGCCCACTACATTGATGGGCTCTGCCACTGCCACAGTGTTCTTCCCAGTTTTACGTAATTAAGGGATCTCTTTAGGACTCACCTCTGCACTGATGGTTCAGATTCCATTTAAAGATTGCCTAAGGTGGTCTGGAAGGAATAGGAGAGGGGTATAGACCAGGAGCCTTAGAATAGATTGAGAAGCCATGTTGCTAGACACACCTTTTCTCCTTCCAAGACATCTCTTTTGCACTTAAACACATGCATCATTTTACCTCCCAAGTTTTCAAACTCTACATTTTTCCACAAACATAAATTAACTTCCCCTGACACTAAATGCCCTCCCTACAAAACTTCCCCCTTTTCCTTCAATTGATGCCAACTCTGGGAGTTGCTTGCACAGCAAATTTAACGCCGCTTGTGATATTTCGTTCTCTCCTCCTGAGTATCAAGCTCAGTCGTACCCTTTCAATAATTTTCTTCCAGTGTCAGCATCTTAAAGCTCTCACTCTGTACTTTATTTTAGCCAGTCTGACAGCATTCTCCTCTTGAGTGTCCCAAAAATCTCCCTTTGAGTGTCCCAAAAACGCCACTGCCTTCTGACAGGGCAGAAAAGGTACAACAGCTGGTCATGCTACCATCTGCGTTCAGCCAGAAAACTTGCAAGTAAACCCTTCAGTTTCCTAACACTAACATGGCATCACATGTAATGTTCTTTTCACACCCTCTTCTTCAACTTGTTCCAAAAGTTTACCTACTTTAAACCTTCCTGAACTGATGCAAGGATACTCAAGAACCACAATGCCAAGCAGTGCAACACCACAAAACTACTCCTGTTCCAGACAGCAGACACAATTAAGCACAAAGCATAGAGCCCAGAGGTGGGCAGTGGGTGTTGAAGAATCTGCTAAAAATTCTTGCACTTATACCTTCAATTTCTGAGTGTGCACTTATAAAGTTTATGCATTCCTATACTATTCAGGAGCACTGCCATGTTCAAGCTTTCTTTCCATCACATTCAGATTTTTTTTTTCCCAATGGTCACCATGTGGATTTCCTCAGGCAGATATGAGGCGGGGGATGGGGGGGGTGGGGGGTGGGGCTGGCATTTTCACACAGAGGCCATTTTTAAATTATACTTACTTTAAATTATACTTAATTTCACTGCATGAGCAGCAGTGTTACATAGTCCTCTTGCTATTTGGAAGTCATTTATATGGTTCGAATGTTCTTTTTGTAAGTGTATAAACATCACTTGTTAGCTTCCATTCAGCCTGATTTCTAGCAACTCTAACTTTCAGCCTTTTCAGACAACTTCTTCTTCCTTGGGACGCAAGATTCAGACTGCTGGAGTACTTGTAAAAGTTCCCAGCTTCTGCACTATTCAGGTCCGTGAGTCCTCAGTGCAGCCAACTTGCATTGCTAGCAGTGTGGCAAACTCGCATTAGCTATCTCTCAAAGACAGATTTTAATGAAGGACAAACTTTTAATCCTCCCTTCATTTTAATTAAATCAATTCCTGACCGCTTGATCTTAAGTTACTTCCCAAGTCTAGTTTTTCTATGCTCTCATTATTAGCTGTTCTTTTATTCACAATGTCCTTTCTTGTTATGTTTGTGGGGAGGGGGTAGGGTTATTTGGGGGTTTTTTTATGATCTTTCACAGTTACACTCATGGACAGTCTTACTGTTCTTCCTGAACACAGCAAGTACTTTTCCAGCAAGATTATTATTCTAGGCACCTATTGTTCTCTACAACATTTGTCTTCACAGGTAGTTCAGATTCCCCTTCCCTAACAACCTGGTATTTAAGTACAAACATTTCCCTTGTTTCTAACTGACCACAACCAATCACCTTGTCAACTTAAGCACAAAACTTTCATTAAATGACCTGATGGTCCAATTAACATCACTATAATTTCTATCACTTATACTCTTCTTTCATTATCCATTAATATATCTTCTCCCTTTTTGACATCCTGCACACTAAAGCCAGGCATGAATATCATATGACCATCTTCAGACCCTTTCCCATCCTTTCTTGACATATTCAACTGCTGTAACAGCATCAGCAAAAAATACTGCCACTCCACACTCCAGACTATCCCTTAAGAAATATTCTAATTTGAATGGAATGTAACCCAGAAGAAACACAGTCCAACTTGCCAATCTGCCTTCTCTAGGAACTGGGAGAATTCTGATCACCAGAATCAAGATTTTCTGCAGAAATCATGGCAAAAATGTAAATGGGAACGGATCTGCACACCTTGATGAGGTTTTCCTGAGAAAGAGCAAAACCACTGAAGTTCCACTTTAAATTGTAGCAAAAATCTGAGGGAGAAAGGTACCATGGGCTGATGGAGAGCAGGAGTCAATCTCCAAAAATTGTGCAAATTACTGATAAAATAAAGATAGAATGTTAAGTGCTTCTAAAATAAAGTTCATTTTTGTTTAAGGCAGTGCAAAGTATAGGGAAATCTAGAATAAAAATAATTAAGACAATATGGCTGGATGACTTTCTGTAAAAGCAGACTACAGGGACAGTAACAGGATGAAAGAGCACATGCCAAAACCAGAAAAAGTAACAAGAAGAGAGATGGGGCAAGAGCTTTAGCAGTTTCTTCCTAAGTCTTCAAGTATCCAGAAACACCAGAAAACTTTTTTTTGCAAGAGACACTAAAAGAAAAGTCAACTGATAGAGACATTGGTCAGAATTTTGATCTGTAACCTAAGCCTAAAAGAACAGCTGAAATCACCATTAGGAAATTCCACAAACACATCTGAGACACCAGAACAGAAGGTACAGAGAGTAAAGGGAAACCTGAAGAATTATTCCTATACTGAAAGTCATGTGCAGAATATCCTCACAGACATTCATAGTTATAGAAGGAAACAAGTCATAAAAGTGTAGGGAAAATATGCCTGCTTTAAAACTAAAAAGCATGGTGACTGCTGAAGGTGACTAATGGATTCTCAGTGGCCCTTAAATAATGAACTAAATATTCACATATCCGCTTACATGATTTTTGTTTCCAAATCAGCAGCATGCCACAAGTTATGCTGACATTCTATAGAACAGATCTGTCCTTTCAAAACCTTTCAGACTTGTTTCTACTGTGCTGCAGTTCCACAGAGCTACACTGGCTTGCCAATATAAAGTGAATTGTTTTGCTTACACTGCATCCCAATACCTGTGGGGTCTGTCCAACTGTGTTCCCTATAAGGACACACAGCTGCTGAATATTTCTTATGTTTACCATTGGAAGAAGTTTGTGTAATATCAGTTAGGGTGATATTTACAACAGAATAAACATGCAGAGGGATTCAGCTCTTGTAGTCTGTAATGAAGCACAATGTATCACAGCAAAGACATCAGCCCAGTGCCTAACTCCACTTGAAGAAAGACTGAATAATTTAATTTACTTCTAAAGACAAAACCTCTGTAATTCCCAGTAGAGTAAGTCTATGAGGTTTAAATAAGTTCTCAAAAAAAAAAAAAAAGCTGTAGATTATTTCACATCACCAGCTGTCAGCCAATAGCCTGGATAACAAAAATCCACAGTTTCCTGGCTTCCTGCACAGCTCCTTGCAGGCTTCAGAGTAACTGGTTCTCTCATTTCCCTACACTCACTATGATTTCCTTTCTCTTTACTTCAATAATTTTTTTTTTACTACATCTGTAGGAGATGACAGGAGGGATTAACGCTACCAGAGATGTTGCATATGACCTCTTCTTTTATGGGCACTGTTTGTCACAGAGGTTCATTAGATTTGTGTTTCCTAAACTCACTTCAGTCAAGGAATGAACTTTAAGATGAATGAACACTCACAGCATAGCTGCTTTAAACAAAACCACCCAGTTTGTAAATAAGAAGTGATTAGAGAAATTCACTGCAGAAATCAGTCACATTAATCAGCTGGTTGTAAAGCAGATTGATGTGCACTAACTAGAGCTGACTAAACAATTTTGTTAACCTTTAGCAAAAATGCGAAGGAATATGTTGCAAAATAGTTCCGTTTTAAATGGATAGGACATGATTCTTTTAGGAGAACATTTAAGTTCCAAGATTATTATTTTGTCCAGATTTTCCCAGAACAATTGGCCCAAAAGGAGTAATTTAGACTTACAGCACTCTTTCCACAAGTTCACTCCAGGCTGCAAACAGCAATGGCCCATGGCAGGACAGGGAGTGTTTATTCAAAGGCTGATTGTAGATGAGGACTTGTGGAGGGAGACTGATGCTCAATGTACAAAGAAAAACTGATCACCAGAAAGCCACTAAGAATTTCCTCCAGCATTGCTTTACCTCCCATGTTGTAACTAATTTTACTTTTTTTCTCAGCCAAAATCACAGTGGAATTGCAGAATAATCTGTGAAATCATTGCTGATAATAGTCCAGGGAAGAGTGAGATGGTTCAACACCTGAAGCAGTGGCCATGCACACCTGAAGATAATGAATCTGAACATAAAACACCTTCCCTTCCCCCAGGAATAACTTAAAAATTACACTTAAGAAATATGTTCCTCCATTTTTTGGAGGAAGCTTTTGATTAATATTTCCAGGTTTTCTCCCACGACCACCACAAATAGAAAACTGATCTAAAAGATGAGGAGCAGGAGAAGAGAAATCCAAAAAACAGTCTTTTAAGTAGTTTTCTTCCAAGAGGTACAGTTTTCAAAGGAACATCAAAGTAGGCATTGATAATATCATTCTCACATCAATCATAGGATATCTCAAAATACCAGGAAGCTCTGAAGCTAACATTTTCTGAAGAAATCCTTATAAGAATGATCATGTCCTATTCTTAACATAATTTTGCCCACACTAAAAACAGTAGCCAAAAAAGGCCTATTATTGTGGGTGCAGTTTGCTAGACACAAGTACTAGAACTTCCAAAGCAGGATGTGCATGTTACATGGTGTGGGAAATTTAGACAAAATCAAGGAATTACCCTTTAATTTTTTTTATATGCATCTACTTCCAATAGTTATCAAACCCTATTTACCCAGGCAGGCCAAAAGTAAGTTTGGAGTCAAATTCTCGGTAAGTTTGATTCAGATTTTAGAGAGTTACAAGCTGGAAGGTGTCTGATAACACCACTCTTCTGTAACAATCTCATCTCTCACTTATACTCAGCAGGCATATTTGTTTAAGCGACAAAAGAATTTGGTATCAATCCCTCCTGCTGAGTAAGCTGCACTTGATCTGCACAGCCAATGAATAATAAATCAATGCAAATTACACCACTTTATCACTAACAACCATTTTCTGGTCAGCTACACCACAGAATACAGTCTCTCCCACAGGAGACAAATAACCCCCAGCGTCTTAAAATAGGAGTTATTTATAGCCTGCAGGGAAACAATTGTGCTCTAACATATAATTTGCACCACTGTTTATATTTCCAGTGAATTTGGCCCTTGAAATCTTCAGCTACAATTAAGACACAAGCTGCTTTCATCATTAGTGCATGACGCTCCAAATTATTTTAATTGATATTTGAACATTCAGCTGTTAGGCAGCTCCCCATGCACCACAAATACCACCTTACACTTGACAACCAAATCACTCAGACACTGTTTCTTAACCGTCTGTAGCTTTTCTGGGTAACAGTTTTTGCTAGAAATTGTAGCTGGCTTAAGGCAGGAACTATCAAAGATAAAACAAATTTCTACGTCTGGATGGCAGAAAACTTGAGAGAGGAAGGTTTATAAGTCACTCGCTATTAGTGCAGTAGAAAGCCATTCTTCTTCCAAAAGATGGATGGGTTTAGCCCCTCAGAGATGTCAGCAGCTGCACAGATTTGGAGAAAGACACCTTGAGGGCACATTGAGGCCAGTCAGGGCCTCACCTTTTGCCAAGAAGGTGGATGCTCTTTGTGTAGCATCATTTTCACAAGCATCTATCTAGAGCTCATCATTGAGCACTAGAGGAAAACATCACATCAGTGCAAGCCAAGGCTAACTTCACCTATTCCAAAGTTAACTTCACCTATTCCAAACACACAAGCGTGGAATAATTCAGCACACTTCCAAAACATCATGCAAATCATCCACAAGTTCAGTTCTGATGCATAAACTTCAATCTGAAATGAAATTCTCTCCTCATGCTTATGTTAACAACAGACAGCTTTGAAGGTACAACCAACAGCAGCTCTCTACTGAATTCAGGAATCAGCCTTCTGGACACCAACACAAACCCACGACATGCAACATATTGGATCCCATTCAGTGAAAAAGCCTGTCACAGGTAATGGCATATGAAGCCTTGTGAGCGTTTGGGCCACCCTAAGGGCACAGCATGCACAGAAAACCTGAGGGACATGAGATGCCTCTGAGCCTGGAAGCACTCACCTAGCTCTCCCACTGCAGGGAAACCCCAGCCTTCACTAGGCTGGACATTGAAGCCAGCTCTCAGACAGCACCGTCGGCACACCCAGGTCCATCCTGGCTGCAGTGTGCACATGGATGCAGCAGCCACTTAGAGACCTGTCCACCACACCTCTAAACCACTTCAAACTCAGCCAACTTCAGTTGCTATGGGGTCTGAGGTTATCAGGGCAGAGATCTCTGCAAATAAAGAAATACAAACTGTGAGTGTCTGTTCCGACTCTTCTCTCTTTGTGACCAAGAAGCTTCTTTCAGGGCTGGCTTGACTTGCCCTGGAGGCTTCCCAGAGAGCTGTATAATAAAGATGATTGAAATGCAGACTATGTCAACAGACACTTCCTTTGAGAGAGGTAAACAGGAGGACAACACCTTGTTCATCAAAAACAACCAGACATACCTATAGGGCATGCAGAGTCAGCCAAGATCCTTTGGGGTTTTCTCCTTCCTTTTAAGAAGAAAACAGTTATTAACTTTTTTCCCAAATTTCATATTAAAAGAAAATGCTGGCAACACCCATGTGATGTTATGTCAGCTGCTTATGTCAGGTCAAATACAGTGCGACAGGAAGCAGGGGCTTCAGATGAATGCTATCCCATTCTGCTCCTCCCTCCCAAACACTGATTGCTAAACTATTCTCAATGCCCAGACCCACAGCTTTCTGCCCAGCCTGCCCAAGAGAAAAACATCCTCCTAGAAGGAAAAGGTAATTACATGCCAGCCAGCACCTCTTTTGACCTCATATGATCAAGTTCTCCCATCCCAGAAGGGAAAGTAACCAGACATTCTTCCTTGGTCTAGAGACAGGAGTGGATACAGCACAGTGTAGGATAGTGTTTTCAGCCATCCAGCTCCTAAAAGCAAGCAGAAGACAGCGGCCTGGGATAGCATTTCCATAGTCATCATGATAGCCAAAGTAAATGAACACAGCAACTGAGAACATAAAAATCAGAACCCATTCAGAAAACTATTCACTTTCCAAGTTTCTATTTCTCTAGTTGTAAGACATGCAAATCTATTATCTAATCCCTTTATTAAAATATATATTTCTTAATATTTCCATCCTAGTTCACAGGTTTTCCCTACTGTGTCAGATGAATGGAAGCAATGCACCAGGGCAAAGGCAGCAGAAAGGCTGTTTTGAGCCTTGTCAAGCATGTTTTCCCATGGGAGCCTAGTGGATAGGAGGACATGACTAGAACCTCTTCCAGGACAAGGCAAATCTTAGTTCCTCCACTATCCAGCATTACTGGCATTTTCTCTTCAGCTTTTTAGTAATTTTCCTGGTACAAAGCACCATAGGTGGTGCCTTAATAACAAGGACAGGACACAAGGGCTGGGCTGCTGTAGCCATCTACACATGAGCCCCTGTCTGCGCTCTCAGGCTTCTCTGTGCCTCTCCTCTCACTGCCAGGAAGTCTTGACATGACCAAAATTTACAGCAGTTATAGCACACCATGCTAACTGCAAATTTTAATTAGAGAATTTGCCTCTGGTGTAATGCAGTAATAAAGAGAAATTGGGTGTCTCTGCTTTCTTCTGAGGATCTCTGTATGCAGGCAGGTGTGGACAGACCTGAGCTTGCTCTGCCTGTGCTCCAAACTGGCTCCCAGTTGAAAGCTGTGTAGGCATAGCATGCAGTGCACAAGCAATTAGGTCCTGCACTCGACACACCTCAGCTTGCCTAGATGACTGCAAATAGAAATGAGAATTGTGCCCCTGTAGCAAAAGAATAAAAAATAAAATAAAATAAAAAAAACAACAAAACCCACACATTTTCTTTACATCCGACACTTGTTCACACTTGCCCTAACAAGCTTGCAAATATTGCCTTTGTCTTCCCAAAGGTGTATACTTTTTGAGGGTTTTTTTGCTTGACATTCATTATATTTAGGTAATTTGCAAGTATTAAGCTATCATCTGCACAGAGATGATAGCAAATATAACAGAAGTAATACCAAGAGAGAATAAATCACGGTGGGTAGTGGATTATAACAAGGAACCAGTGAAGCCTGGATGACCCTTATCAGGGTGATCCACCTCTTGCTAACACCTCTAAATTAAAGTTTACCACTTCTGTTTTACTCTGGCTATTTTGAAAAAGAATCACAGAAGAATAGCAAAACATGAACAAAGAAAAAACAAACAGTGCAAAACCAACAGAAGCATGTATTCCTTTTATTAGGAGGTTTAGCAAGTGCCTAACCAGTCAACAATCTAGCCACTAAGACAACGTCATAAAATTGAATGGAAGTTATATTTTGAAGACTAGAAATTTCAAGTACTGAGCAGCCCATACTTCTGTTGTCTGCCACTGATCTTCTTTTAGCTCCTGTTTAGAGTTGTTACTGGAAAAAAAAAAGGTTAGGAACAGCAGAGTTCTTATTAAGAGCAGACTTAGCAGACCTGACTTGTCCTTAGCATCCAGAACTGTGTGAAGGCACCCTGTGGTGTTCAGTTTTCGAGTTGGGTGGACGAGTGAGAGAAACGCAACAGCACCCATCTTCAGGCAGGATGACAGACTTTTCTCCTTGCCGTTGTTTCACTAGCTGAGCAGGAGCCAGGTGATTTCCAGCTCTGCCTGGGGGGAAGTAGCCTTCCCTGCCCCTCCCTCAGCTTTCCTACCCTGCCAGGCTAGCCTTCCCAGCAGGACAGCTACCTAGCAGGAACTACTGACTCAAACCTCCAGCAGGATCCTGTAAGACCCTCCTCATCATCATCCCCACCTCCCACCTTTGCAGCAGAAGGTTTGTGGAAGTGCTTTGGAGGGCAAACGAGGCCCAGAGGCAGCCCAGCTTGTCGCGTTTCTCTCACCCACCCACACACCCACGCGGCATTCCCAGTCAGCTGTGGAGTGGTGGGCACCAGCACGCTGGGGTCAGGGACTCACCAGCATGCGGCAGAGAGAAATGGCAGGTGCGTGGCTTGGCTTGCTGAGGCAGCGCTTCTGTTTGCGTGCAGTCAGAGGCAAGAGCAAAGGAAGGGTCAGTCCCGGCTGTAGTGTTCAGAGGATTTTTATTCTTCCTTTCCCCCAAAGAGGCAGCGGCAAGTGACCTCGAGCTGCGCTCGAGATGGAGTTATAAAGGGGGCAATTACCTGGGGGATAGAACCGAGGGTGACCAATAGGGGTATTTCAGGGGAGAGATGAGAGGTGGCAAAGGGCAAATGGGAGAACTTAGGGTTGGAAAGAGGGTCTAATGGATGAATCACCTGTGAAAGCTCTTGTGATTGATACAGAAGGTTCTTGAAGAATCAGGGCAGGGCTGAGGTGACAGACAAAGACAGAGGGAAGATTGACAGGTAAAGTGGTGGGGAGAAGGGTGATTGACATCTCTGACAGGCAGGTGAAACGGCAGGAAAACTTGGACAAAGGGGCTCAGGGAAGGATCCACTCTGGGAAGGGCAGTGGGTACACAGGGGCAAACCATTTTATAACTAATTAACATAGAAATGCCTTAATAAAATAGAACAATCAAATAAACTCAAAAACAGAACACTACACCAGCTGGCAGATGTCCTCCACTCTCAATGACGGTATTTGGTTGAGCAGCACAACTTTGCTTTTATATTTGATTTCTGGACGACATCTGCACTGCAGAACATTAGAGAGCTGCCTTTGATCTCTCTTCACTTTCTTACTTTCAGGCTCAAATTTAGCAAAGATTATCCCCTAATGTATGGTACCAACTCATGGTTCTGAGCTGTCATTACTGGTAGAGGAAAAGCACGAGAGACAAATAGATAAACTTCAGGGAGGAAGAACATGTATTATTTCAGTAAATTCATCAGATAATATTAATTAATTCAGGAAATCCCCAGATTAAAAAAAAAAAAAAAAAAAGGAGGAAAAAAATCTCTTTCATTTATGGCAAAGCCAAGAGAAGATAAGTCCTGAATGCCTTTTCCTCTTTTTTCCTTGGCAGCAAGACTGGGATAGAGCAGGTCAAGCAACAACATAATGACTTTGCATGCTGTTGGGCTGCTATTCAAAAAAACAAGACTGAATATGAATGTAGCCTGATTTCAAGTGGATCTGGGAGAGCCTTAATGCCGAAGTTTGTATGCCGGCTTTGTAATTACTAAGATCTCAGACCAGTGCTCGTTTCTGAGTACTGGCCTAGATTAGCAAGCCACCTGAAAGTTTACAGTAGGAAAACCATATGGATATATTCCTGTAGCTACATGTGTAGAGTAATTAAGGCATAGGTAAGCAATAACACATGCCCACGGCATCATATGTGGTGAGGCACGAGGCTTACGTGCATACCTTATTATGACTTTAGACTTCAAAGTACCTTATTGCTCAGACAAAATTGGTAGCCTACTTCCTTGTAAAACACACATAAGGGTCTATATAAAACACTTATAGGTGTTGATATAACAGAAGATTTAAAGTGTGGGTACCAGAACTGCAAAAGGGAGAAGGAGCATCTTAAAATATTTTCCTATATTGTTTTACAGGGAATGCACTTTAAAGTAGTGGCCAAAACAGAGCATCGTTTAACTTTAAAAAATGCCGGTTTCATGCCAATGCCTGAAATCTGGTTGCTTTGCAGGCACTTTAAGCTTATGTTCCCTCTGAGAAACCTGGGTTTTTTCTGATACATCATCTACTTGATTGCTTTCAGACCTCTAATCAACCAAGAAATCCCATCACAATCATGTGATCAGCAGCTGACATTTGTGCATGACAATTTATGAAAAAAAAATCAATAGTGTTTCCCTTTTACATGGCTTTTTCAAAATAGCACCACAAAAGAACATTTTTATGAAGATTCGCCCCTAAGTGAATAGCACCAACTTCAAAGCAAATGTTTCTGTGAGGGCTGTTGCAACACTCTAGTTCTTATATGATCTCCAAGGCTGCAGAATGACCTAGGAGGCAGCCATAATGAGACACAGACAGTGAATAAAGCATTGATTTAATTATGTTGTTTGATATATGATGACCTCATCCACTGCTGCTTATACTACTATAGTGCTTGAAATACTCTATCGACATACGGGAAGGCACAGGCTCCAGCCTGAAGAGCTTACAGCCTCCCAGACAGAAACCAGATGAAGGGTGTTCTCTTCCTGCAGCTTACAGTAGGTTTTGATGCTTTGTTCATTTCCATCAGGTCTCAAACACGCACTGATTGCTGGAAGCAGGTTGCTGGGCCAAATTGCTGGACAAAATATCCACTCCTTTGATTACAGGAGAGATTCCTGACATGTGAATTTCTGTGTTCTCTTGTACAATTAGCAATGGCAAGAAGCAAACATTGGTGAGAAGGAGGGAAGTTATGGCTGTTTACAACATTTCAAAAAAACTGCTTAATTTATGGAGATACCTCATGCCCCTGTGGGAGCTTTGACCCACTGTTGCTTTCTGCTACAAAAAAGAAGTGGGGGAAGGAATCAGTATAGCCTGATAGATCTTCCACCATGGCAGCTGTAACCATCTACTTCCAGAAAATGAACTGTCAAGGCTCAGAGTTTGGTTAAATATACGTGTATGCCTTATTTTGCACTCCTGATTAAGATTCCCTGAAAAATATGCAGTAAAGTAACTCTTTATGGTGTTAATGCCATGAAAATCTCCATGAGGAAATGAGTAGTTCTGTATTCAGTGCACCATCTGTCAACCATGCAGTAAATAAAGCCATACAAAAATGGTGAGAAACAAAACATCAACAACCTACCCACTCATTAAGCATTAGCCATGCTGTGTGCTGAACAACATGCAGGCCTTGGGGGGTGGGGGTGAGGGGGGAAGCAGGCAATCCTCTAATTAAAGGCAATCAAAATGAATATTTACCAAGGGGATGGATGAGTAGCTTTAAATGTAGAATTTTCTAGCATCTGATTGCTTGGGTTTGCAAGTTCAGACCTTGAAGTTCAACCCTGTTCAGTAATCTAAATGCCTAACTTAAGGAATTATTTATCTTATTTTATTTCTGTATAGAAGGAGACCCACAAAACACGCGTAGTTGACACACATTTACCCTTAGTAGGTACACACATCCCTGCAATGACCATTGCTTTCAAAGTCTCTCGTCACAGAAAGCAGACACAAAGAAAAGTTTGAGGTTTTGTTTTAAGGTCGTTCTGGAATAGCAACAGGAATTCAGTACATCCTCTCTCTTGTAGTGAGCTTTCTCTGCAACACTAGATTAGAAAAATTTAATGTTAAATGGAATCCAAGGAGTCCTGCTAGCAAGGATAAAAGACGCAAAGAGTATAAATTCAATACAATATTAGCAAAGAACAATGTGCATATATATACAGACATATATTTGAAAACATTTCAAATAGTACTCAGAACTTAACCAATGAGAAAACATTTGTCCAGCATAGCCGAAAAATAGCTGAGAGACACTAACATTAACGTGTTTTCATTTTCTTTTCAAACTCTGGTACAAATTCAGCTAATATCACTTTATATGATCTCATACTGGGATAGAAGCCAAAAGTTTCACTTGAAATCTTAGCAGTTATCAGATCTGGAAAACTTTGCAATCACTTAAGTTTGAGAAGCATTTTAAAAAAGAAAATCCAAGATAAAAGGCCAGGGGCTTGAAACATTTATCACTTCATCATACTCTTCCATTTGATGCTAGGTCATCATCTTTACAGACACAATAAAATGCTTGCTTTACCTATAGTTTGAGGTGTTTTGAAAAAATAAAATGAAATTGATGAATAGACAGGGTTAGAAACTGACACTGACTAACTTGGCCAGGCAATTCATATGGAGGACAAGCTCCTTAGCAAGCATGTTGAGGAGTAAAAAGCTCTCAGGCACAAATAGAAGTTTTCAATACTTGATTCCAGCAGTGGAAAACTGCACACACAGCCATGTTGCTTTGGTGTCAACCTTGCAAGACCCAGCCCTGCCAAACAGTGGGAACAGCCATGGGATAGTACATATAGGATAAGTGTGGTGCTCCCAGAAAGGTTGGGATTGCTACAGCTGGACCTGCTTTTCCCTTCACTTTTCCACAGCACTGGGGATCCCAGCCTGCCCATACTACAGCTCGATCAGCACTACCTCCCTTTTACCACTGCCAGGGGCCTGGGAAACCAGGACAAGCTCCCAAAGCCCTCAGACTGACCCAGACAGAGGTTGAAAGAGGAAGACAACAGGATGTCCAGGAGAAGAGTGTCCTGCTGTAAGCAAGCATTATCAACATATTTTAGTGACTGCTAAAACAGGAGAATCCCAGCTCCATATGACACCACATAAAGACTGAAAGAGGAAAGATGAGGGTACTTTTCTGGCATGTGTGACACCCCCAGTCTCCTCCTGATAAAGCAAATATGACACAAACACCTCGCAAGCACAACTGTAGCTGAAGAAAAAGCAGACACAAGGTAGAAGTTAATACAACCACAAGCACAGACCAGTCCATACCTTGCCAAGCTGATCACCTTTGTGAGAGAATATGCCAATTTATGAGCTATTAGGTCAGCTTTAGACCTGCTCTGGTTTCAGGCAGCAGTCACATCTTGTCAAGAGACAGCCATCCTACCCACTACAGGTCAAAAGGTACTTAGGCAAAGCCCAAATCTTTAAAATATTCACAGCCATTTTAATCTTACCATCAAACAGTGAATATTCAGGCCAGAACATTGCTAGACTTCGTTAGGACAAACTTCAAAATAAAGTTTTAAAACATTAGCTTTTTCTAAGCAAGTCGGTATATGAAAGATGGGGGGAAAAAATATGTATTTTCAGAAAGAACCTCAAGACACACAGGGGTTGGGTTTGTAGGCTGATGGTTACCCCAGGTTGTGTTACCATAAGCAGCCCCCTCTTCAAAAAACAGAAAATACAAGAAGTACTACCAAAATGTTTCTATTGCTTTCCCACACTTACATTAAAGCATTCTTTGTGCAAGCAAGCAAACATACCAAGATTTCTCCACTTCCTTGATGAGAAAAGTGATTTTTCCTTCCCTCCAATAAGAGTTGCCATTTACATCACACTGGTAAAAAAAACCAAGAAAGCTGGAAATCAAATCTTACCACTGTGTATTTCCTGATGAAGATCCCTGCTCTCCCACTACTTTTCAAAATTTCCTCTCAAACACTTTTTTTTTCTCATTATTGCCCACAGAGTTCTCACCCCTTTTCTGTTTTCTCTCATTCAGAAAGGCCTGATTTCTGGTTCCCTGAATTTTTCTTCACCTCTCTCTCTCTCTCTCATCAGCTGCAGGGGAGATTCCTTAATACTTGGTTTCAAACGCAGCCCACCAAGAAACATCTCTGGAGGGAAAAAAGTGTCTTGTGTAGATGGTTGAACAGAAAAATTCCCACCCACTTCACTCTCCACTCACTGCATCCTTTCATCCTACTCTCTGTTCTGGAGAAACCACACAAGTTACTATTCCCATTTGTTTTCGTCCACCCACTGAGCTCCAGATGCTTTTGATACAGCACTGACACCCTCTTTGCTCTGCTGCTTACCCTTTTACCCCCTCCAAGTGCTGGGATACTCCTGAACCTCGCTGCAGTCTGCTCCTCTCCAGCGTATATTTGCACCTGCTGCCTATTTCCACTTCAGGCAAAGCCTCAGACATTGTCCCTGACACCTTCGACCCAATAATATCATTGCCTTTTCTTCCTACACCACCACCCAAGTCACATCCTTTGGCTTCAGGGCTGTAGGCAGCATAGCATCATCTTGGTCCTGGCCCTCTGAAGCTGAGAGTGCTGCACAGACACACCTATTGCTCCCGGTGTTACTTGCTCCCATATACAAGAGTGAAAGACTCAGAAGGTCATTCAAAGCTGCTTTGGATGGTGCACCCTCAATTTTCAGCCCTGCACACAATTTAGACATAATGAACCTAAGCTAGATTCAAGAATTACAACAATGTTTAAACTAATACAAAGGTTCTGCTGTCACTCTGCCAGTTTTAGGGTTCATATTTACTAGCTCTTCAATATTTCTTGTATCACAACTTGGTGAAAGAGTTGTCTTGGTCAGCAACACCTGCAATTGCAAACTTGTCCTGTTATGCAGTGCTCAGCACTGGTATATTCACAGGACCACATACATGGTCTTGTGTTTATTGATGCAGAAGTGAGAAGCCTCTGCCAAAAGCCAGGGCTTAAACACCGTGAGCTCTTCTAACAGGACTTGTATCTTTACACTTTGAACAGGTTGTACCAAGAAGCACAGATCTTATTCACCGGTCAGTATCTGAAGGTGACATGCGCAATGTACTCACTAAGCTGAAAGCAATGAGAAAGTCAAGATTCCACAGAAAAGTCGTGTGCCCTTTTCTAATGATGGCCCCACATATCTACGGGCAGAGACAGACTACCCAAAGTGAAGCCCCATTTATCATTCCACAGGGTTTGGCCTTGGAGTTTCTTTCCTCCCTTCTGTGGGCAGAGATACAGCAAGAGAAGGAGGCAGGAAGACACACAAGCTGGATTTGCAGACACTGGACCTAATATATCAGCTGGACACCTACAGGCTTCAGGAGCAGCCCAGGTGTGACATGGACATTTCTGCTGCTGTTTCTCACCTGTGTGTTTCACTAACATATGCATGCAGGAGTCTAATAAAGCTCAACCTTGCACTTTTCTCCAGTAACAGCCTCACTCAGAATCAGTTCAAGAAAGGCAAAATTAATTTTGTCAGTTCACCTTTCTTTGGCATTGGGCTAAAATCTTTCAAATACAGAACATTTACATCAGAGAGTTGGTGGGGGTGGGAAGGGGTGAGATTTACTACAGAAAACTCACACTATTTTTTAATGGAAATCCTCATATTTCTAAAAAAGAACAGCAAATTCTGAAGGCTGATGTTTGTAATTAGGAGATGTACCTGTAATATCTGAAATTTCTTCCATTCTTACATACAGCCATCTGAATTGTATCTTCCTGTTTTGACTAAAAAACCTTCTGAAGTAAGGACTGAGTTAATTATAAATTATTTCATAATACACTCACCCATCTTTCCTGAAGCAGGAAGAAGGGGAGTTCAAAATCCTCCATGTTATTCCTTCAATCCTTTTCACACCTACTTTAGAAGTGTAAATCCTTACATTTCTCTGTGACCCGAGCCTGAAATAAACAAAAACAGGACAAAAGCACTTAGTAACTTTATGTTATGCACTGATAAAAAAATTAAATTATAATAATAGGTGCTTTAAAACAATTTGTTCCTACTATATTATTCCTACAGATACTCAAGTCAAAGACATTGCTCTAATTCAAGGTCAAATGAGCGTAAGATGACAGAAAATACAATGCTTTTACACAACTACATAGTCTTATATTTCAGGGCTTTTCTTGTTCAGTTACAGTAAATCCCATTTAGGCACTACAAGCTCTTCATTCACTGGACAAAGTTCAAAATTTCATTCAGGATGCCTCCTCATTAAATTTTTTTTAAACAGGAACACAGCCTGGAATGGGCTCTTAAAACACAGTCTTGAGAAATAAAATCTATTGAACATTCATGCTACGAAAAGGAAGCTGAATTGTGTTAGTGGAAGACAAATCCACTCTCGGACACATATCTTCCTGTTCTCCGCATTCAGTAGCTACTTATGAGTAGCTCATCTAGTAGCTACTTATTTTCTCAAACCATGTCTAAACACACAACAAAGGTGCTGGGCAGCAGCAGAGGGTGATGTCCCTGAAACACTCCCAGCACACCTTCACGTTGTGCTCTCTGCTACTCCCCACACACAGACACTGCTGTCCATCTTGGAAACATGGGCTACAGCAGGATGGAGATTTCAGTTCCAAAAGCCAAGAGGTAAGACCAAGACTTAAACCCTGCTAAGTAAACAGTAATAAAAGATACAACACGGTCGCTTAAATTAGGTACAAAACCCTCCATATTTGTACATCACTCACGAAAGTACAGTCTCATGAGAATATGTTCTCCTTCCATTTATTTCTTATTCCTACATTTATTATTCATTTTTATGCAGCATTATTATACATTATACAGTTTTCTCAATTGCATTGTGTGCATTTGTGTGTGCATTTGTACAACCTTGAAAGAAAATCAACATGAGCAGGCATTCCAGTCTAAAATCAGGAAGTTTTAAAGTACATGTCTGTAACACTGAACCATGCAGCATGAACTGAAGACGCTAAGACCTGGTAAATTTGTGGAATCCAGGAATTCAAGCCTGTGAACAGCATTAAGGGTTCTTCCAATGCTCATAAAGTCAAACAAAAACTGACTGTAGCAAAACATCCTGAAAATCCTGAGAAGGATAAAAGAAAGGACACTTTGTCAGTAATAAATTTTTGTTATATCTAAGAGTGCACCTTCACTTTTTTGTAATAGTATTTCTTCCACACATAATGGAAACAAGTCCAGAATAACTGCACAGACTCAGAGAGCTTTGTCTTTGCAGACTTCTGGTGGTTCAGTTTACACCTGGAGCAGACACAGCACCTACAAACACAAATTACAAGCTTCTCTAATTCTATGTGATTAAACATAATTTGCTGTGTTCAGTTACCTTGCTCAGGAATGTACAGTGCATTAAACCAGTAATGGAGAAAAGATCACTGAGCTTCATAATTGGAAAGTCATACCTTCAAAATGCACAGCCTCATGTTTTCTAACTTAAATAACTATAGCTGCAAAAACAAAAGATACCTTTGGAAGCCCTGAAGGGTGGAAATCACACAAGTTTGGACCCCTCTGGCAGTGACAGAAAAGATGAAAATCCTAATGTGATTGATTAATTGAATGTAGCATCATAAAAAATCATTGCTCAGATCTTTAACTTTAGCAACTGGATCATTTTTGAGGACCATGGTGAAGTCATGAGCTTCCCCAGCTCAATTAGGCAGGCTCATTATTATCATATGAAGCCAAATATGATCTGTAAATGTTCATGACTCACTCCTCATGTACTTTGTGTTGACTGCAAAGAACATTTCAAAGCCCAGCTTTCACCAATATCTATAACTTCTTCAAACACAGAGACGCACACCTTGAAATCTGCTGACAGCTGGAGTGAACAAAGAAAGCCAGAAGTTTCAGATAGCTCTGGAAAAAAACACTTGAAATGTATGCTTTGTTGTTCAGGAGTTTAAAAAAAAAAAAAGGATGGGCTTCAAAACATAGATGAGTTCTTTAATGAGAAGACTTTGAGGTTCATTCTCAAGCTTGGGTGCACTGAAACCAAAGGGCATCTGCATTTCTTGAACTTGCCCTTCATTCTCATGCCTCATTTTTAGGCAACCAAACATGCACATGCAAATCAATCATGTTACATTCCCTTTATCGTAATCTCTGCAAAAGAATTTTGTTATTTTTAACATATTCAAAACAATACCATCTTTATTGAAGATTGAAGATAGAATGGCCAGATAGAATGCTCACTTTTTTTATGAAACTTTGTGACTGTATTTCATGAGGAGATAACTGAATAATTAAATCAAGATACATGGCTGAGACATCAAGGAGTAAATCACCTACTCTAAGTTATACTGTCCAAACAACCAATCGTATGTATCTTTCAATACTTTTATCTATAAGGGGAAAAAACTTTAGAACACTCACAGAAGCTCAAGCCTTGTTTTCAAAAGCCTGCCAAAGTCGTCTGAAACACATTTGCCAAACAAACACAGCAAAGAAAAATGCAGGGCCTTCCTAGCATTTGAGAAAACATAAGGGAAGAGAGGAGAAGTCAACCCAGTCAAATAAAACACAATGGAATCAATCAGGCCCCTTAAATGCAATTGTCCATACATCTTCCCCCACAGGATCTTCCTACAAAATGCTCATCCAAGACAGCATGCATACATACACATAGGTGTGCACCTGGGAAGGCATGGGTTACAGTCCTGCCCAAACAGAGCCAGCTACCCATCACACCATTAACCAGGCAAGATGGCGAGATTCCCCTTTTTCCCTGGTTTTAATGAAAGAAAATCATAGAAAGTAAGGATCCAGCCCACTCTAGGCCTGCAGCTGACTGGCAGTCTTCTGTTAGGGTTATGTGGAATGGCTTCACACTCGATGGAGACGGGAGTGCCTGCACAGGGGAACCTCCACAACGGCCCCTCTGCCTCGGCACCGCGTTTGACAGGGACCTGCCTTTGCACCCTTGGCATGCAGGTCTGCACATGAGGGGTCAGTCAGGGCCAGGCACATGCCAGAGTGCACAGAATCAGTTCAGATGCCCAAAAGAAATAGCTTCAGATGGAGAAAGTCAGCAAATGCCAATTGCTTTTTAACACAACACTTGCAGAAACACCCACATGCACCCATACACACACAAACACACACACACACGGGGCAGGGGGGCAAGGGTTCCAACAGTTGCAGAGCACCATCTCTGCTTTAAAAACGCTGTGAACCAGACTAAGTCAAAGATCAACTGATTGTGAGGTTTTCCTGGAAATATAAATATACTTCTAAAATAAATAATAAATATACTCCTAAAGAAATCTGTCTTGATGTGCTTCCCTCCTTCAAAAAGTGCATTGCCTGCCTACACAACCAAGGTTTCCCAAAATATTAATTTCCCGATCGTCACTACCACTAATGATCTTTTGAATGCTGTTTAAACAGGTAAAATCATAGCTCTTAGTTAACAACACAAAGCTGATATGACCTAGAGTTTGGCTGCATTTCTTCCAAGGATATTATCAGAGATTATTCTGTGGCAAATTGAGCCACAGAACCTTAGAAAAATAAGGGATACTTGCTTACAGCTATTTCAAGTCTGTGTAATGTAGCCACGACTTGGTTTTGTGGGGGCAGGGAGGGAAGTTTTGGGGCTTGCTTACAAAGACCATAAATAATGCGACCCACAGGGACCTCAAGAGAGAAGATAGTCTGAATCCTCTGTCTCATCTCACCATGGAGAAACAAAATAGCATAGAAGGCAAACCCTACAAATCTGGGTCACATCAATACAAAGCCCACACATGCCATGACAGGCACCCCCAGTGCCCTATTTCATACTGTGACTCCTATCATCCCCCACTGGTATGGAACAGGAGGAGAAACAATAGCAGCAGGAATCCCTTCATCCCCCATTACAGAGAAAAAGTAGCATCAAAATAACCTTATTGTGCCATCTCCCATAAGAGCAAGGAATCACACACAGAATGTGCTCAGCTGGAAGGGACCCACAAGGATCGTTGGGTCCAACTCCTGGCCCTGCACAGCACCATCCCAAAGAGTTACAGCATGTGCCTGAGAGCAGTGCCCAATCACTTTTTGAGCTCTGTCAGGCTTGGTGCTGTGACCACTCCCCTGGTCTGTTATGTATGCCCTTGGCTCAGAGTACAGCACAAGCCCAGGGGTCAGGATGAATGAAATAGTCCAAGGGCCTAAAAGGATGTGGCTGCATAGGGGCTGCCCCAGGCAAAGTGCCAAGAAAACACGGCTGCAAGAAGCTTCTCTCCTGGGCCACAGCTGGAGCATCTACTTGAGGTCTCAGGGCAAAGTTCAGGTTAGAGATAGAGCCAGGCTGAGAGGAAAAATAAAGCAGCGGGGGCTCAAGTGAGCCACGGCTGCAGGACCTCTCTCCCACTGAACTCATCTGCATGCAGGTGAGAAGAAATCTGTAATCTGCCCCTCCCAGCTGCCACTATAGGTTGCAAATACCTTCAGGCAGACATCATAAACTTCATTACACCTGGCTAGCCTCAGGTTTTTAGTACAGCACCCCAAAACATTACCCCCTTCTGCTTCTCACCTCATTTTCAGAGGGGAAAATACATATACGTATACATATATTCCAAAAACATTTCATAACTTCCAGAAATGCATTCCTGAAGACATGCTGTACCCTAATCTAGCCTTTCAAAGCACAGGAGAGAGCTGAGACTGGTACCCAGGGGCTCTGTCTGCCAGCAGCTGTGTGTGAAACCCAGCCCTGAGACCATCCCACTGGGGGTCTCTCCCCATCCATTTAGGGGCCTCTATATCCCCTGGCCACCACTGCTCTGTCCCACTTACTCGACTCCAAGCTCTGTTTCTCCAGGGCTTCTCTGTGGGAAGCTTAAGGCTGAAAGGAAGGCATGCATGCCCAGCTGGTCACTATTTTAAGCTGGCCTGTTATGCAGTCATAAGGGCATACCTTGCATTTTCTGCCACTGCATTGCTGGTCACAGTCCTGAATTGACAATCCGACCTCTTTGGCTGCATTGACAAAAACTTTGCATTATGTAGCTTTTCATCAGAATCAACTTAAAATGGATAAAGGTGATCCTTTCTCTCATTTTCTTCTTGATAGGAAGATTTTTTTAAAATAAATCTACAATATACATGGTAACACAAACATTCCTTGAAATTTAACTCTGAAGCTGGTCATTAACTGAAACAAGCCTGCCATCTGAAATTTTGGTTAAATATAAAAAAGACTGAAAAAAGTTATTTTAAATATATCTTCACATGAAAGTCCACCAAGATTTGGTCACTAAATCCAGCAGAATAGAAATCTGTGAGTAGAATTTGGGAGATTGCTCATTTCAAATTAAAGATTAGCACCTCCGTGTCTGGGGAAGATTTGCACGACCTCCACAACTTGCCAGCTAAATATCTGTTGTGGTATTTTCTCTGTTTTTAAATTTTTTTATAGCTTAGGTATAATCTGAATAACAACTATCAATGCACAAGTGCTTAATAAAAGAAATATTATTTTACCTTTGCTGATGACAGCAAAAGACATCAACAATGTCTGCACTTTTAAATCTTTACATACTCTTAAATGCCTTGTTCTATCAAGTTGTAGCTCAACCATGACTCTGAGCACAGCCCAGTAAAGTATCCTGCTTCAAAGAGTTCAGAGAAGGGACCTTGTATATAATACACGTAATTTTCGCTTTTGCATTCATTTTTAACTCTTAAAGAAAACACAAGCAAAAACAATCATAATTAAAATAATCTATTGCATTCTTGCAGTTTTCATTATTTAAAAAAATATTAATTATGTGCACCAAGGAATATAATAAACATAGAAACAAAACTACAGTGCATCAGCTTTCAGGTTTCCAGACATTATCAGTGGTCAGATTTCAAAAAGGAAACAGCTTCCTCTGTTCTGCAGCTTCCATTTATCTATAAACTTTCCTTATAGAGGTAATTAAATCTGGCAACAATTAGTCCATTATACACAACCCTCAAAAAAATTACCAGCTACTCAGAAATAAGCTAAAATGAGCTTAATCACAACCCATTTGGGGAAGAACAATAAATGTGGCATGTTTTCAGCCCTCATTTTTTAAAAGACAAACTATAAAAATCATTAAAATGTCTTGAACTCAGGAAGAGACCATCAGTTTCAGAAGAAAAAATGAGGTTTGTGTAAAAGCTCTTGCCATAGTCAACCTAATACATGGGCTAGGATTTAACAACACACAATTAGGAATATAGCTTTTGACATTGTTAAGGAAGCTGCTCTGCATAACTCAAAATTTCTCATGCAATGTTTATGTAGTAGCTCATTTATGTATAATATTTGATATCAAATATTCAGTAAAGTCTCAGGATACTCACACTCCAGTCTTATGAGCTGTAAACTTAAAAACTAAGTAAATTTCATTTTCTTCACATCAAAAACCATGGCAATTGAAGCAAATTCTCCACAATGCCTCTTGCAATACTTAACATATCAAATTCTTCTTAACCTACGTCATCCTGAATCTCACCTTCTGCCATAAGTAATATACCTAGAACGGAAATTGCCAGAGATAAAAACTCGCAACCTTCATCTGCCAAGAGTTTTGTAACTCCTAAGACTGAACCAGATACTGTATTACCACCAAAATGGACACTATTTTGATCTTTATTATTTTTCAGTAGAAAAATAGTTAAAATAAAATACCAAATACTAAATACCAAGCATTTCTGTTGTAGAATTCAACACTACATAGATGAAAGGCACATTTTATGCTCCTCTGACCCATAGCAAAAGAAATCAAGCCTTGCATTCAGATCATGCTTGGAAATTTTCTCTGGTATTATTACAACAATATATTTCTGTGAAACTCCTTTCCCAACTCTGGCTGGTATTTTCTGACAAGAATCTCACCCATGGGAAAAAAACAAAACCCAAAAAACTCATCAGCTGAAAAAAATATTTTGTGAAAACATAACAGAATCAAAGAGATGATGAGGAAACACATACCCTAAATGCTCTGATTCCCACTGGTTTTTCCTGGCTCCCCAAAACAGGCTGGGGCGTGGCCTGGGGAGAACCCAACCAAGGGGATTTAGAGGCAGACATCCCCAGTTTGCAAGAAGCAACGTCCTTCAGATATGAACTGTGTGCCAAGCAGTGTGTTTCATCAGAGGTGGCCTGGGCAGCAGCAGCAGCACAGCAGGCATCGATATTTCTGTGCTCCACCAAAACCTCCAATGCCCACAAATGGAGGGGTGGAGAAGTTCTGTGTGGAGCAGGTTAGAAGCTAGCATTGAACATCACTTGATTTTTGAGCTGATATTTCTATCTTACACTACATAAAAGCACCAATTTGCTCTGAGATGGCTCAGCAAGCTCTGAAGAAAGAAGGTCCTGGGGACATAGGTCCTAAACTCTCCATAAAACTTTCCTTGCAAAAAATGGAAAAGCTATTCCAACCACCAAGGCAGGAACAGCCAGTTCCAAGGCTTTTGCTTATCAGTCAGTGGTTTAGGGGGCAGAGGAGGATAAAGACACAAGGAAGGGGGAGGGGAAAAGGGTTTTTTAACATGCCCAGTGTTAGGTCATACAGAGTTCAGATTTCAAAAAAAAATCATCATAGTGCTTTGCCAAGATGACCAATATTTCTGAAGGAGTTGCTTTTGAAATTATTTTAATAAAACAGACTTAAAAGCATGCCTATATTCAGTATTGGTGCTGGCTCTGGATATTAAAACCTTTTCTCTCCTCCTCCCTTCCTGACCCACCATTAAATACAATTAACTCCACTTTCTTTCCAATGCCTTATGCTTTCTTGGCAAAGACCAGGCTGAAAAACCTATCAGAAGGCAGAGAATGGAGGAAGGAAGGATGAAACACAGCAGGAGAGCTATGCCCAAAGCTGATGATTTGAACAAAATTTGGCTTACATTTAATTCACAGCAGGATTTTTGTAATGTCCTTTATCACCTATGAAGCCATTTCCTCATTATCCATTATCATTACACATAAGACAAGGACAGATGTTTCTGCATAAAATGGAAAACCATTAGCATAGAATCAAAATTACAAAGGCTCAATGAATTTTAGAAAATAACCAATTCTTTCTTTTATTCACTAGGGAAAAGTAGTAATACTATACCCCACTGAGGTGATCTGTAGCAAAACCCCTGAATATCCTGTGCAAAACTTCCTCCCGACTTGTCAGAGCTCCTCTCAGAGGGCAATGAAGAAGTCCCACCCAGCCTGCACCCTCTAGTTCTCACTTTCATGTGACGCAGAGCACATGTTTATGCTCTCTGTCTGCCCTGTTGCATTTTAATATGGAGAAGTCACCTACAAAGAATAAGAGAAAACAGTACAATACACATTTCAATTTTGCTCCTTCCTGGAATCCACTACTAATGCATTTCAGCCAGAAAGTGTACCAAAAATATTTAGCTTATTGGTATTTTTTCAAGTCATGCGTAGTAGAACAATTCTTAGTCAAGAGTCATCAAGATCTTCCATAACATTCATTTCTAATAATGCATGATGGAAAATTCGGTTTCACCATCACAGACAAGAAATCTGCCTCAGTAGATAAAGACAACTAACTCATGCAGCCAAGAGTCAAAATTATTTCAGAGACAACCACAGGTCAACATAACATTTCCTTTATCTGATCTTGGATTCTGCTTGTACATGGCAAAAGGAAAAACATGCTGATAATATTTGTGGTGTCTTACTATTGAAATCGCATTTGTGTGCACCTGTGAAAAAGCACAGACAGATTGCAAACCATTACCTGCCTTTGCTAACTGAAGGAATTTAC
This sequence comes from Irena cyanogastra, assembly GCA_013397155.1. Taxonomy (NCBI): domain Eukaryota; kingdom Metazoa; phylum Chordata; class Aves; order Passeriformes; family Irenidae; genus Irena; species Irena cyanogastra. Next base: position 500,669 of record VWZV01012757.1, on the reverse strand, counting down.
TTTGTCAGTGAATGGAATCTGAAACTACCTCCACGGAGAATGCTAGAAGCTCACTAAGACAGAAGTATGTTGTAAAAGCAATATGCAAGAAATCAGTTTTTTGTATTTCCATAGAACAACATATTGAGCTTCAGGGACAAAGCCAAACTTCTGTATACTGACCTCAAAACAATTTACATACACAAAAGTAACAACCTCATTGCAAAACCTGGCCATTAAATGTCATCCCTTCTTCTAATCCCCTGTACTATGCACTTTTTTCAACTGATTGTTACTTCTCATTTGACCTGTTTAACCTCACTGTTTAATATTTCTACTCCCAGACCACTTCTGCTGCTCTCTCAGCTCACAGACAGCCTTCCATTAGAGCTCTTCTCAACCTGGAGGAATGTTAATTGTTGTACAAATCACCCTGTAAAAATGAGTATAATGAAAAAGAGCTGAGCAGCAGAAACTCAACCACTAGTCAAACACACTCAGCTTTTTCCATCGTTGAACAAAATATGAAGACAAGTCAAAAACAGAAGTTTTGTTTTCAGGTAGAAAAAAGGAGAAATATAACACAACTGGGAAAAAGTTGAACACAGAAAAGAGAAACTTCTTTGGAGATGAAATAGCACAATGCAAGTACGCAAGTAAACCACAAACAGAAATCTTGGCACAGATTAAACTCCAGACAACAGAGATTTTTTTCAAAAAATCTAAGAGAAGAGGTTTATTTTTCCTTATTGTGTGTATCATTTACCCCAGCTTCTTCTTTCATGTACGCACTACAAAAAGAGCCATTAGAAAAAAACAAAAAAGGTACATTTTTATTGTATAGTTCTGATAACTTCAACAGCCCATCATGAACTTCATGGGCAGTGGACAAGAACACTCTCCTGCTCATGCACTCAATGCATGAGCTGTGAGGACAAGCACTACCGGGAACAAGTCACCGAGTAGTCAGGGATAAGACAACAATGTCAAGACAACTCATGAAGTCAGCAAACAACAGAGAGACCCACCAAGGTTTCCACAGAATAAAAAACAAGAAGTATTAAAGCAGTTTCGGCAGACCCAGTAGTTAGAGGTAAACCTTCTTTAAGCTCAGCTGGAAGAGCGTACAGCAGCAGGAGATTACAGGAGCCCTTACAACAACCTGCTGTAACTGCAGTGTTGTGGCCTCTTCACTGGGCTGAATCATCAGCCTCTGCCTCCACTTCCTCCCACCACAAAAGCCTAAATGCTCTAGGGCTTTGTGGCCTCTCTGCAGTCCAACTGAAAGTAATTTGCTGTTCCATTTCTCTCCAGCTACAAGTACTGCACCAAATTTTTAGATTGCTTCTGAGTTTGAGGACGAAAAAAAGGAGCTCCTATCTCATTTGGAGATGGTACATCTCCTGCTGCAATCCACAAGCTGGAACAGATCAGGGGGCCAGATCTGCAGATTTGACCTGAGCATGAGGCTCTGACAAAGACACTTGGGACATCAGCATCAGTGAAGAACCAGAGGGTGAAAGAACAAGCTATTAGCGCGGCCTTTTCTATACTCTTATAATGAATGATGCCTCAAACAGAAACAAATGTCTAGTCAGTGAAGGAACAACTTCCTAATTCCTTTCACTTTTAGAGAAGGCTTTATTTTAATCATCTTTTTTTAACTGCTTAATGGGAATCCAGGTTATCTGCTATATTTCAATTCTCTACATTTCCCTTGATTACAGCTGCACCTCCCTGCACAGAACACACTACATACCCTATTCAGGAGCTGACATATCAGTATTCTGGTGGGTTCTGACAGAGTTTAACTTTTTCCCTTTGATTTTCTTCCTTTGAAGTCTTAAAAGAAATAAATCTATCATCTTCTTACTATAAATACAGAAAAGTCCTACAGGCCATAGGTTTGCTACCACGTATGGGTTTTCTAGCAAACGCAATGCTATATGGTCAGAAGTGTGTTTCCTACCTAGAAACACGTGGAGCTATCAGAACTAACTCCACAGACCAATTCCCTCCCCTCACTGACAATTCACCCTGATACTATTTTGCCCTCAGTGGATCAAAACCAGTATGAACTTACCCTCCTGAAAGTAAGTCATTTTTATCCTGTGTTTATCCTACTGTTTCATTAATCAAAGAGTGAGAGCATGCAGGTGTAAGTCTGCACATGCAAAGAGGGCTTAAATCCTCCTCTCCTACCTTGAAGATTTTTATTAGTGTTATAAAGTCAGAATCTCAGCTAGACTGTTTCATCACATCACTTGCAGACAATCAGTCGTACCCAATAAAAAGCTGCCATAGCTTCTCCTTTCAGAATCCAAGACTGTCCAGCCTAACCTTGAAGGGAGAAAGTAAAGGAAATTACATCTCTCTTAGAGTTTGCTTCAAACAGAAAACAAGGAGTAGAAGTTACTGGGAATTGATGCATGGAGATGTGAAAACATTAAGTGAGGTATTTCAAACCTCTTCCCAGGTAACTTTATAAGAGATGATTTCAGACTTGAAAGCACTGCCTTGATTAATCTACATCCATTAAAAAAAAAATTACTTCAATCAAATTAAGTGACTGCAGAAACTTCTTTTAAATACCGCTGCCTGCAAACTCATAGAGTCCCAGGCAAAGTTCCCAAAGACTTCAATAAAACATTTGTCTGGGATAAGGAGTGCCAGATTTGGCCCACTTTAATACATTAAGTCTGTGGTAGGTGAAAAACTGAAACATGAAGCAGTTGTGAAACTACCCTCATAGCCAAGGAGATAAGAGAAAACAGCACTCATCCTTCCCCACAATGGGAACATGCAGAGGGTGGATGGGAAATTTAAAGAGGAGGAGGGAGCAGGAATTTTAGGATAAAAATTATTTAATATCCTCCCAGTGTGGGCTGGAAAGGATTGTGGTATGCCTGTTAGAGAAACTGGCTGGAGCACAAGGCTGAGAAAGTATTCAAGGACGCATTTGTGTGAGCATGTGTGTGTGTGAGTGTGTTAAGGGTCAGGTCTGTGCAAGTTCACAAAGTTCACTCAATTCTCCTGCCAACTCTTCTGAGCTTTAGACAAATATAGATAACCCTGGCTTAACCCAACTTCAAGCAAACCTTCCCTTGTCACCCCCACCCTCAATTAGCAACTTTCAATCCAAAGTGCCTAAAAATAAACTATGAAATCACTTCAGTTACAGCTCTAGTAATGCACTTTTCCATAAACTTCTCCATGTCACTGAACTGATTCCAATACCATTTGCTAAAATAGATGTATTAAAGGGGTGTCGTGGCTTAACTCCCCAGGTTTTTACTCCTGCAGAAGTTTTTCTACCCCCACAGCAAACAAGGTACTTCTGACTGCATTAGGGTTACCTGCTGCTGCTTTTAAGATAAGCAATGCTAAAATAGCTGGTTGGATTGCTTTTCAAACAGGACGGGTTTCTTGCACAGCACAACACTGTTATTCAATACACGCATTTCATAATTGCAGGAACTTTTTTTTCTCCCTGTCCCCCAGCTGGGAACATCCATGCTCATGGCAGCCTCCAATATCAAGACCACCCAGATTCATCTTCGTCTCTCAACTGTCTGCCTCTGCTGCACCGAGATAAAAATCTAGACAGAGCCTTTATTATTATTTTATCCAGAACTTGTCTAAACCTTCACCTGCAAAACACTGACTCACTCTGTCTTTAACCACCTGAAGAATGCAAAGGAAGATAAATTAACTCATGGGCATAGAAACTCAACAGGCAACAGCATAAACTTGCTAATCAAACAATGAAGGTCAGAGCACCAATAGAAGTTTTTAAAACAGATGAAAAGGACTCAAGTCGTAAAAATAGAAGCCAGAAGAAGCTTGGCTGATCTGTTCCTTTTGCCATAGTTCTAGTTTATCATCAGATGACAGCAAATAATATGTAATTTATTCATGTCTCACCAATCCCAAATTAAAAGCTTTGTATACTAAATAATCACCACCAAACACACATAATTTTAGGCAAGAGTCTCCTAAAAAAAACAAGATATTGGCAAATAGACAACTCTTGCACCTCAGGTCTTCGTAGAGAGGAAAGCTGATGTAAGCTACAACATTCGAAGTCCTGGTAAAAAGCTGGTGGATCACTTTAAGCTTATCAAATGGACTTTAATGCTACAGCACGTTTGATTTTCCCTCATGTCTGCTGCATCAGCCCCATTGCCAAAGCTAAGTGACAAATTGCTACATCTCTGTTTTGAGTGTAATCACATTGGTCAGAGTCACAAAAGATTCTGCCGAGTATTAGGAAACAGGAAGCAAAACCACTGCCTTTCATTCTGACAATTAGGTTTCTGTGTCTGGAAAAGCCCCCTGCCCGAGACTATATAGCAGATCACATCTTAATGCCCACCACCTTGCTCAGTGGAACACCTTAGCAGCGGTGGCAACATTCAAAGCTTTCCTGCTGTGAAGGGAACCAACAGTGCTGTCCCACTAAATGACAGTGTTGGGCATTTGAAAAGACAGAGGAACCTCTGAAAAATAAAATAGGTATTAAAAACCTAAACATGACCATTCAGATTACAGGAAAAAATTCACCCATCATTTTGACACTTGGCACATCAGTATGATAAGATTATCATACCAGAACGAGCATGCTACATTAGCACAGTGGAAGTAAATACTTGAACAATTTTCTTCCAGACCTCACATGTCATTGAAATTTAGAAAATATTTACCATACTATAACATAGTATCAAAAGGCTAAGGTAAGTACCGTGACTGCATGAAATACTTCTATAGGCTTATTGCAACATCCCCTTTTGCTGAATTGTCATCAAATAGGGAATTTACACCTGCAACCCCCATTCCCAATTTGAGTAAGAGGGCAACTGCTCCAGACTGTGATTATCTCAGTGCCCCAGCTTGAGGAGAAAGCCAAACAAAACGCATTCAGCGGGGCAAGTCAGGAATTCTCTGGCTTTGTCGTCAGCAGTAGGAATGTAGTTTTCTTTTGTGTTGTTTGGATTATCATGAGGGGTTATAATTTAAAAATCCACTGTAAACCATGTTACAAAAGGCAATTGTGGTAATAAATTAGTATACTAAACTTCAGAGTTTACCCACTGCCATCCACACTTAATTTCCTTTACAGGTGAAGTTAAATGCCTCATATCAATACTGGTTTTGCAAGCAGATAGCCAATATATGTTTATTAATTTGTGGCACTTTGGGAGGGGAGGAGAGAGAAGGAGAAAGACAGACAAGGCATTGTTCGCTGTTATGCTCTCTCAATCAATGCTTTTCACCTCTGCAACTCAGTCTTCTGCAGAAAATGGATATAGTTGAAAGTGTTCGGAATAACAACACCTGCATATGTAAATGACATATGCTGATTTCTTTCAACAGAAAAGAGACGTACTTCTACCATTTTCTCAAGGAAGTAAGTCCTCAGCTGCACAAGACAAAGCAATGTATTTACCATATTTTTGCTTGCAACATAAATGAGTTGACAAACACACAATAGGATCTAATGTAACCCTGAATCCAAAGTAAACACTCAAGAAAAGATGAATATTGGAGGGTTTAATTATTTCTCTTTTTTTCCCCAGTGGGTACATACTTGGACTCTGTCTCTTTCTGTACATGCTGTCCTTGCATTTAGCATTTTGGGAGGAGAAAACACAACAGTGTTCAAAATGATTCTCTGCAATTATTCATTATGATTGCAGGAATAAACAAACATTTTCAACTGATTAGAAAACCTCAGTGAAACCAACTTATCATTTTATTAATCCTTCACTCATTCATAGTAAACAAGTAGGCTTCATGTGAGGTTAGGTCCAGGGTTTATTCAAGTCACATCTGACATAGATGTTTTAACCAAATGCATCTTGCAGCGATTTTCATGACCTTCCTCGGGGAAAAAAAAAAAGGCACTCTCAAAAGATTTGAGAAAGGCAGACTTTGTATTTTCACGGTCCTGGGAAAAACTTGGGGTTGTCCCACACTGCAATTAGAAGGGAAAAAAAAAACAACAACAACAAAAAAAAAACAACAACAACAACAAAAAATACCACTCCCTCTAGGAGTGACGCAGGATTCCCAGGCCTCGCCTGAGCATAGAGAGCAATTCCAGATGGCACCCAGATTTGCTGCTATTTCACAGGCCCTAGCTAAGCCCAAAACCAGGAAAAATATGGTGGGCCTGCTCCATGCAGATTGCAGCCCTGGGCTACGTGCTGCTCTAGCTGTTCCTTGTAGAGTCAAGGTGATCAAAGACTGTTACCTCACAAAAATACCCAGCACATTTATCACTGGAGGTATTCCTCTACAGAAGAAATTATTAGTCTGAGAAAGTGGGGACAAAGCAAATATACTGCAATTATAAAATATTACAGTGAAAAGTAATATTTTCACAAACTGCTTCAGCAAGTAGAAAGACAGGTTTTCCAGAATTTTGGATTTTTCACCTGATGTGCTAAGAGCTCAAACAAAAAAGCACTGTTCTGCAAGAGCAGGGAAAAAAGCCAGTAAGCAAAAGCAGCTGAATTCCTTAAACTAAGCTGCCTGACAGGGTAAAGGTAAGCCAGCAGGTAAAATGATTAAGTAACTTGCTTGAAAGTATTACTTCTTAATAAAACCAAAATAATTTTCAGCAGAGAATTGTAATACTGAATATATATACACATACAAACACACATACACACACACATACAAACATATATGCACACACATGTAGATATATAGATATAGATATGTATATATAAAGATTTAAAACTATTATCAGTGCAAGCTTCCAGCCCAAAACAAGAATAAGCTTTAGTGGAAACATTCCTTCATCATCTTTTTACCATGTGCTGTCCAGGGCTTATCACAACTGCAACACAGTGAAAAGTCTTCTATAACACACAATTTCTATTCCATTTCCTACTTGTCATGAACTTTATGTAAAAAAATATTGCCCTTATCTGTGTTTTCTCTATTGGTTCCAACTTCTTTGCAGTCCATCAAAAACACTGCAAAAATGTCTTTTGCTGCATTGCTCTAAAGGCTAATTTTTCATAGCAGAAATAGAAACAGTAGTGTGGAAAGTCCATAAGACACAGTAGTTTCCTTCCCAGCATACAAATGATGAAAACAAACAGGAAATAGGGATTCAAATAGGATGAGTAGAAACAGACTTTTGACTCTAACAGAAAAATAAGCTTATTTGTAAGCAATGCTTTTCACAAAATACATTTGTTTTATATGTAAATGTTCATTTTTCTCTTCTGTATATTAAGAAACAGTATTTTAACCAGAACCTGAAATGTTGGCATTTAGTCTCAGCCCATTCATTTTCACAACCTAGGCTCCACTCTATTGTATCAGATCTTCATACTTCCCATTTCCCTTACCAGGGTGATGAAACATTTCACTGCAGGTGTATTCTGAACAGCATCCAAACCTACAGGGAAAGCGAGAGCTACACTCCCATGGGACAGGGCTGCAGCAATTTGCAAACCTGAGTTTGCAATATACCAAAAACAACATAACACAACACTACAAACAATGTCAAGTCAGAGACATTCAAATGCCAAATTCCCCAAGGGGACTTCTTGCTGGTCAATCAAAACACACCCTGATATGGTGGGGAATGCGCAGCTGCCCTCCACCTTCTTGTCTTTCCATCAGTTCTTTCTCGTGATGCCAGGGTGTCATCTTTGGCTTTCTCCTCCGCCTGCCTCCATACACCTTGGACTGGCTCAAAATCCTGCGTGCTTTAGCATTTTAGTGCCTTCCCTTCCTCTTCTATTCATAAAACCAAAACACTCACCCAATCCCTCATTATTGTTGCTGAGATGAAATACAATCTCTTTCCTTCTGGCAGTGACAGAAGCAATCTTACCCCCTGAAATCCATTCAAAATGCAAAAATCATTTTTTCTGGATTACTGCCTCAAGCACATTACCCCTTATTTCATCCTGCCAGTCCTCCTACTGACTGCCCCTTTTTCTACTACATTAAGCACAAATTGCTTCCCTTCATCTTAAGAGTTATTCTTAGATGATGACAACTGATCCAACTGCCCTACAACACCCACTTAAAACCCAAGTAATGAAGCCTAATAACTACATACAAAATCTCTTGCATAAGGAGTAGCTAGCACTCAAAGCCTTGCACTCTAATAACCAATACAGTAAGAGTACACCTTCCCACAACAAAATCTCTGGCACATGGATAAGGTGCTCTCCTGTCTTTGCAGGTTGAGCCCAAAGCAGACTTTTAAAACAGCTGAACTTCTGAACCATTTTACAACAGTCTACTGGGCTTCCAACAGAGCCATTCTGGTGCATGGGAAATGCTGAGGAATCTTCTTGGCAAGAAATGCATTCACAGAAAACCTCACAAAAAATGGCATGGTGGTATTTCAAGTCCTTCCTCCCCTTCAGAGCGAGTTTACTCAGGGAAAACTTTCAACTCCTGTGATACATGGTCTCATTTTATCAAGCTGGTACAACTTCAAAGAGGTAATTCAGGCTCTATGAGATACACTTCGCTACGTGACAGTAAGCGGGTTTTCTTCCACAATAAGTAGGGTCCACTGCATGTAGTTGTTTCAAACCAATTTTTGCAACCATCCCCTAAACCATCTGCACCTAACAGCCAAAATAAAGGGAATAAGAGTTCAGAGGGACAACATGTCGTTTCAGTTAATCTCCAAACTAGGCAACTGAGACCAAATTGATTTTCAAGTTCTGCACATCCACTACATCCATTATCCAACCCTCTGGCTGGTCAACCTCCAAGAACACACCAGGTCCCCAGACCTTAGACCTGCCTGACCCATTCTGAATGGAAAAGAAATCCGAAGTGTTCAGACCAAAAGACAACTGGGACACACTCTAACATGGCTTCCACAGATCATTTTAGGAGGCAGCATAGTCCAACAACAGGAAAAGTCCAACAACTATATAAGATAACACTTAACATTATTAAATGGTTTCAAAAAAATCCCGAACAACTAATGGTCCTTTATAATGTACTTGAAGGAATGCTGAAAGATAAATACCAAAGGAAAAAAAATTCCCAAGCAAACGTATGAATGTATAGATTGTGCACCAAAGAAAAGCTTCCACCCAGGAGCCCTTTTAGAAGACAGCACATTTCACCTTTTAGTCACACATCTCACCAGTGGACTAACTTTCATATCTGAGACTTTAGTAAAACACTTCTACACAGAACTTTACAAAAAGAATCTCTCTTTTGATAAGGATAGGGAATTTGAATAGTTTACCGAGGATGGCTGGCAAATTGCAGTTACTGGCGGTTTCTACCAACAATTTCTAAGTCAATAACCTCTCAGGAATGATATAGGGCTGTTCCAAGCTCAAGTACAGGGAAGGACATTTCAGCCTGTTTTCCATGACCCAATGCAGCACTTCGAATTTTTGTCAAAGTGCACCAAAAGCTAGGGAAGTCTTAGACTCCCCAACATAAAAACAAAATTATAGAAAAAGTTGAAATTGCTGGATCAGCATGACATTCACATGGCTGCCCAGCCTAGGAGCACTCGGTAAGCGTAGTGGGGACTTTGCTGCTGTCACCTCCTGCTCTGGTAGAGGAGGTCTCCTCCACTGAACCTTCTCAGGCCTGTGGTATATGCCTTGTATCTTTCCGCCCTACTAGAATCCAAGATGCTCACAAGGTCAGGCAGGCTGCTTGCTTTGTTTTAAAAGCACAATGAACCTCTTTAGATTCTCCCTGTGCATTTCCTGCCCTTTGGAATAATGGTGTAGGAAACAAGTTGCTATCTCGCTACCTGCCTCTCCTTCCTGCCAAGTATGCCATGAGACCCAGGTGGTACTCCTATCATTTCCTCCTAAGCCCTGTATAAGCTGTAGCCCAGTATAAACCAAAGATGACATTCTGATTTTACCAAATGTTGGATCAGGATATGTGGTTTGGGAAAAATTTAAAAAAAGGAACCAAAGTTTGGTTTTGAGCCTCCAAACATATTTTTACTTCAATGCTATTGCAAGTGACCTTGCACTCAAATTAACATTTTCCAATTTAGTGCATCCCTGTTCCTAATTTTCGTGCGTCCCATTACCCAGAAGCTTTCAGAATTCACCAATGGTTCTGTGAAACCACCAACCTGTAATGTACTGTTCCTATCCATAATTTACTTATCAGAGTTATAAAAGTCAAAGCCCTTGAATCAGGCAAGAGAAGGGACAGGAAAAAGAAAACCTGCTACAAAAGTGCCAGCAGCACAAAGAAAACCGGGGGAAATGTGGGTCCTTCATGTGAAAAGGTCAAGGGACCTGGCAGCAAAGGACATGGATAAAGCTGAGGTACTTGATTGTTAAGACTTGCTTTCAGAAATCCCAGATCCTTGAGACCAATGGAAAAGTCTGGAGAAAGGAAGACTTAACTGTGTTGCAGAAGGATCTAGTTAGGATCAACTTAAACTCTACATGGTCAAGGCCTTGGAGGCTAATTGGATGTACCCAAAAGTGCTGAGAGAGATGGTCAATGCCATTTTGAGGGTGACCTCAATCTATGAAGAGTCATAGCAACTGGCAGAGTTACTCAAGGACCATAAGAAAACAAATATCACTTTGAGAAGGGCAAGAAGGACAATCCAAGCAATTAGAAGCCAGTCCTCACTTCAATCCATAGGAAGGGGATGAAGCAAATAATCTCGGAAAACATTTCAGAGGGATTTCAGCAAACCGGAGAACGAAATAGTGGGAATCGTACAAAGTTCAAAAAGAAATGGCAAGTCTCAGCCCTGGGCAGGAATAATTCCAGTCATTTCTGTTAAATAAGGGAGACCAAGAAAGCTGAGACTGCTCAGCCTGGAAAAAAGGCTACTTGGGAGAGTTTATCAGCAACCTCACATCAGTGAGGGCAATGTGGGACAGGTAAGGAGGGAAGGCAAGGAAGGTTGACACAAATCTCAAGACAATTCCAAGTAACCATTGCCAATATCTCCTACTAGAAGCACAAGAAAAGCATAAATCTGTAGAGTTTAGTATGAGGGGGCCTTCCATCAAAAATTAAAGCTGTCAGCTTATGATTAGAGAAACTAATACATAACTGCACTGACAGTAAATAGAAATTTCATCGATTTTATTAGATTCATTACTTCTAATCACACGGAATGTGATTTATGAAGACAGCAATTACATTAATATAGTTAAACAGTGGTTTGTATCATTTTATACTGGCCTTGCTAAAGAATCAGATTCCTTTCTCTCAACGTTTCTACAAAACTGAGTCCATGAAATCACATCCATCAGTAGGAAACAGATTGGAATGATGAGAAAAGAAAGTTGGTTTATCGCAGCATGAGAAATTTCACAGTTTAACATAAGATTACAGATTTCATGTGATATAAAGACAAAAAGTCAGCAAAGAATGCCAATAAACTAGTATTTTCTTTCTAACTCACCTCTCATATGCGCAGAATAATCCTTATACAGAAATCTAGGGGTGAAGCACAGGACATTCATCTCAAGCAGTGGAAGAGTGTTTCCCACACACGTTGTAGAGATATACAATTCTTTGTATATATAGATATAGAAAGACTAGAGATACTTTTATCTCTATACTAATATACTAAGTATATAGTATACTATATATACTAAGGCTAGTGAACTTTATTTTTAGATAAATATCTCCTGCTGATTAGAACAAATGTTTTGATAAATCCAAGTGTTTATTTTAGCAGCAGGAAGGAGTGACAATTATAACACTCCCTCCTCACTCTCAGGCATAACAAATTTTAAAAATTTTCCCATGTTCCACTACAAAAGACTCTTGTGAGCATTTTCCTTCTAGATACAAGCAAAGACTACACTAAACTGGTCGAAATAAATTAATGCATTTATGGTGGTATTCTCACAGGAACCAACTATGCACATGGTAAAATCAAAGATCATCCTTTACATTCCCTGTGATGATAAAAGTCAAATAATACATCTAATTGTGAAAAACGTCACATAAAATACCAACAATAAGCCAACAGAGGAGTCCATTAGAAAAGCTCAGTTCTTGATCTTTGCATTTACTTTCCTTGAAATATATTTGATAACCTGAAGAAATAATCACCCAGTCAGCCTTGACCCAAAAAATGTGTTAAAGACACCATAACTGTCCTACTAAATAAATGGTCTGCTAAATAACCCAAGCAGAGAAAATAAGCATATGGTATTAGAAATTTTATTTCCTTACTTTCTTAGGTCTTGATTCTTCAGCATTTTCAGTATGCAAAAATCACTTGTAAACACTGGTTATTATGGGTGTAAAAGAGGAAAGCACTCCTGCTGGGAACTCTGTAGTCCCCAACTCAAGAATAAATAAAATATACTCAAAATAATGCTGCCACTTACTTCACATCTCATGAATCTGGCTGAAAGAGGTGCCTTTTTAGGAATTAAGATCCCTCCCATCCTTCTAAATCCCTCACCACTGTACAAAAAAAAAGATGCTACAAACAGTATCTCTGCAGCACTGACATGTGCAAGTCAAATGCCCAAATGAAAGCTGGCAGGATCAAAATACAATGGAAAGAGAAGATCATAGATCTCACTGAATGGTCTCATTTGCGTGCATCAACGTAAGTCCCTGAAGTGAATAAAAGGCCTTCATTAAGGTCAGAGATGAAATCATAAAGCACAGGATTAGCTATATTCCTGGTTTATTTCGTTTATTACTTGGGGTGGGGTTTTTTGGTTGATTGGTTGGGTTTGGTTTTGTTTTTCGTGGTGATGTATTTTCATTTTTTGCGGTGATGTATTTTCATTTTTTGCTTGTTTTTTGAGGGGTGGGAAGGACATTGTTTCGGAGTTCTTTTTAAGATATCCAGAACATAGGATATGATTACTATTTTTCAATCCCAGATCTCTAGGCATTTTTCTTTTCCAAGCTGTAAGCCAAGGAAACATGCCAAGGAAGATGGAAATTCCTGAAGATTCTGAACTTGTTGAGTGGTAGTTAAATATTTAGGTGTTGCTTTCCTCCTTCCTAGCCATGACTTCTTTTTTCCATCATTTCACTGGATTTAATTTTTTTCCTACAGAGTGATTTATGAAAAACAACAGCTAGCCAGTAGCAGAAGCAGCAACAGCATGAGCTCCAGGTGTTAGGAAAAACCCCTACATAATTGATTTTCTCTTTGATATATTATCACTTCCCCAAAAATATTATCCTTGCAGACCCAAAGATCTATCACATCCTAACACAGTTTTAATCCATGTGTAACATTTTCCTTTGTCCTGGGTGAGATCATATACCCCAAGAAATACAGATAGCAGGATTCAAGAATGAATTGTTTCATGGTAACTAATAATACATCAAGTTATGCTTCAAGACTGACACGGTCTGCTGGTGTTGTTTAACCAGGATCTAGTAGAACAGATGGCATTGGATTTCAAACTCCTCTGTCAACTCAGTTCACCAATGAGCTGAACGTTGATTTTCCATTGTTTTTTACAACTTTAAGGGGTATTTTAGGCCCCTTGGTAGTTCTGCCAATTTTAACATGTTCGTATAACAGACCATATAATTCTGCAGGTTGATCCTCAGTGCCTAAAGCAGCACTTGGAGTTGGGATGGTTTTTTGTTAGTTAAACCTTCTTACGTAGATGCCTGAAATTCATAACTGAAGTAAGTTTCATTTTCTTTGTGGTGATATACACTTCTCCTAAATAAGTATTCTGCTATTACATATACGCAATTTATCATCTGCAAAATGGCACCTCTTCCAGAAATATGAAAGCATTTTAAATAAAATTATCAACTGCCAAAAGTTGAATGGGGCAGGGAATTTTCTTCTTACTCCAAGTATGAGTATAGGAAGAGATCAAGCAAGGTGGGGTACCTGAGGATAACTTGGCACTGTAGCAAATGATGAGCTGGAAAAAGTCATGCCAAGAAAGCAAAATGAGATACATGGAAAGGTTTTGTAAAGTTGCAACGTATTTAAATGCCAAGGGAAAGCACCAGATCTCCTGAAAACCTGAATTCAAACTGAAAATCTATATATTGTCTGTCTTCTAGAATCAAAAATTTCTCAACATGTGGTACAAAAGTTTCTTCAAATGAATGTGCAGAGTGAACCTCACTTCACTTCTGCCCTCCAACAAAGAGCCAGGATCTTCTGTCTCAACATGTAACTCTGGGAACTGCATACAACCAACCCCAGCCTGCATGGGAATAAGGTCTGTGTCCCCATCTTTGAAAAAAGCAGAACAAATACTGCTGCCTCTGCCACCCACAATCCACACTCCAAGTGTCCCTGGAAACTTCTGTTTCAACCTCAAAAAATCCAAACATAAAATTCAAAGTGTGCACTCCACCACGATATTTCCATGATGATTTTTTTTCTGCATCTCTCCAGTAATTTTTTTGAGATCTATCAGCATGATCAATATGTCATATTTTTAGTGAAAAACAATATTTATTTCCCTGCTCTTTTTGAAGAGTTAAAGTTAAAAAAGCATTTCTAGTTTGAACAAAATGCATGAGGCAATGAAGACTAGCAGAAGTCCAGTCTCCAAGATGTGTTGTTAAATGCATTTACATAAGCACTGAGAAGCTATATAAATATAGCCTTATCGCTGGAATAACTGTTTCAAAGAACAGGCAGAACATTCTACTTTACAGATAAAAAGAGAGAGAGAGAGAGAGAGAAACACCTTTTTCCTTTAATATAGCTCCATTTTTGAAAGCTGGCAGATATTTCATTTGCAGCTTTCTCTTGAAGAATGATCAAGTTAGAGAAACGCTGCTGGCAGTAGCTCTGAAAGAACGAAAACCACCAACAAACAGTGCATCTTCTTTTTTAATCCTAACACTTTCAAATTGAAGGAATTAAGATTCCATTATTTCCCTTCTGAATCTAAACAAGGACACTTTGAAGCAAGAACCAACTAAGATAACTCATTTAATATTCCAAGTGCTCTGCATGTAAGAGATTGCTTTCTGCATTCTTGAAGGGAAAAAACATCTGAAGGACAAGAGTTGGCAGAATAAGGCAACAATATCCAGTACAGTAAAAAATTAAGCGTACACAATACATGTCCACACTGCACCCTCAAGGCATCAATGTACAATACACTTCCCAGCAACCAGAGAGTTTTTGTCTTAGTCTTTCCCTGTGCTTTGCCCACCTCCATGGAAGAGCTGACTGTCTTGACCCCCACTGAGGAAATCCTGCCATTGACACCACTCAGAAGGGGTGGCAGAGGCACAGAAACCCTCTTGTGGAGGGGAAAATTTAAAAAAAAAAAAAAAAAAAAAAAACTTTCATGAAATTTTTTATGGTAATCCAAATCAGTGACAATATTGCTTCCCTTTAAAAGAAAGTTATCAGGTCTTCATTTTATCTTCTTCACCAGCTGAAAAATATTTCAAAACTAAATGAAAACTGGCAAGCGCAGAAAGCAGCCACTCTCCTTCAACCCCTGTAACACACGCACAGCTGTTTAACGGCAACACTATACTATGTTGCAATTTTTGACATAATTTGTTTCCTCCTTTTTTACCACACAAAAAGTTTGGAGACAGGGGAGAAAAAATGTGTGGTTTTGGACTGAAATTAAATAAAAACTCTGCCAGAAAGAAATTCACGTAAAACCTTCCTAGAATGATGTATAGGTTGCCTGTAGCCTAGAGAAGAGGCAGCTACATGCTGAAAATCTAAATAGGCCATTTTTCAATGAATAAAGTATTTTAAAACATAATAATGATACTGGCGTGGGGGGGAAGAGGGGACAGTAGAGGTGGGCAGAGAGGTGGGAAATCAAGCTACACTTAAACACTGCAGTTCTAAGCATGATTTCATTCAAAGACAAACTGGGCTGCAGGGTGTATTTTTAGCTCCTAAGTGGGTGCTCATGTGCCATATGCAGCTTTTAACCACAAAATGTGGCATCCTAAATATAGGCTCGTGCTACTGTTCACAGTGTAATTGTGGAAATCCTTGCTCCAGTCTGAAGCCATGGAGAAAGCAGTAGCTCAGCTGCCATGACTCTGAGGTTAGAAGTTCTCCCCCAAAAGCCTGGCAAAGTTTCTTGAAGACTTGTATTAAGTTAAAGGGTTTTAAGGGTCCTTTATTCAGTGCCCAGATTCTCTTTAATCACAGCTCATTTGCTTCCCTTGCCAGTGCTTCCTAAATTCTCTCTCTCTCAAGCCTTTTCTCCCAAGATAGCCCTGTGGAGGCTGTCCCCGGTGTTTCTCAGGGGAGGGGTGTGTAAAGGAGACATGGCAGCTGAAACCCTTCACAGAACTGTAACAGCACCATCATAGAGAGGACCTCCCTGAGAAAAAAAAATACATAAGCAGCTTTTAACACAAGGATTGGGAAAGAATAGATCACTAGGACTGGAACAAGGTGGAGGAGTCTGCAAATTTAACCTCTCAGAAGAGGAATGGCTCTATTTGGAGCAGAGATACAGCCAGTGGTAACATCCTGCCTTTTTTTCTTCTTTTTTT
>VWZV01012757.1:409693-484226 GCA_013397155.1 Irena cyanogastra | reverse complement strand
TTTTTTTTTTTTTTTTTTTTTTTTTTTTAAGTAGGCTTAAATCACCCAGTAGAGACAGGAAGCGAATAAAAGAACTGGCTTAAAGGTTAGACCACCAACATCAACGAAAGAAAAGATGTCTACTTGTCTATAGTTTTGTTTCAGTTGCCTACATTTTTACATAAAATGTATAAACAACCTTCACTTAACTGCTTGCTTGCAAAGCCATATTCACCTCTGCAGCTACCCAGAGCTGTTGCAGCACTGTAGGAAAGCCTTGTGACAGGCTATGAAGGGGTGAAGGGGAGGGAGGAAGAAACAGCGCAGAGGAGCATGGACCCTCCAGATGTGAAACGTTAAAGACTATCATGCCTCCCACCCCGGCCCTCCAGAAGAGTGCGGCTTCGCAGCCAGCATGACCTTGAGGCCCTCTGTAGTGCCTCAAACTGCACCTGCATGGGATTAAGTATCCTGATAGTGAGTGATAGCCCTGCCAGCTCAGGCTGAAACAGCTTTCATCAGATCAAACAGCAGGAGCAGGAGGAGGAGGAGGAGAAGGAGGAAGAAGAAGAAGAAGAAGAAAAAGAAAAAAAAAAAAAAAGCAGCAGAGGGAAGAGCAGAGCAATGCCTTCCCAGCTGGAAAGAATAAGCAATAATATTGATTTAGGTTGCTAAATTTGTCCAAGGCACCACCTGCAAAAACTTGTGCATGAAATTCTTATGTGTATGTTTGGATCACTGTTGGCTGCAGCTCACACAAGAGCTACAGCCTGACAGACATGTATCTAGACTGTAACTCAGAAACATCCCTCATGCAGCTTGTAATTACTTTTCCACCTCCTTTTGAATCAGCAAGTTTGTGGTTACTGCCCGTTTGAAATTCTGAAGTGTATGGGCAGAAGAGATCTAGCACTAAGAAATTTTCTAAGGCATCTGTCAGGCTGCTCGGTTCAAATTTTGCTAGTCCTAAAAAGAATCTGTAACATTAAAAATGTTCCTGAGCAGTCACGTGAGTTGAGTTTGCCACGATTTTTTTAGTCCCTTGGAAATAGAACTCCTGCAACTAGGCAAGGGGTTGCAGCATCAGTTGAAGACTCACTTCTGTCAATTGAGGGAGAGAGATTACAGAAAAGGAGATTTTATTAAAAATGAAAGAAAAGTATTGCAATTACCCATTTCCAATATATTTCTACTTATACAATCAAATTAATTCTACCTGAAGGCTGGCTTACATAGAATGTGAGAAGGTCCAATTAATCCTAAAATTTAAGAGGTTTTCCTTTTTTTTTTTTTTGTTCTCTTTGCATTCTTTATTAAGAGCAGACTATCTCTTCTCACAATTTCTATTTCCACTCGAAAGGGTTAGAAATATTGACTGATCTGACCTGCATGTCATGGAATACTGGCATGCTTAATAAAATAACCTTGAAACACATTCCTAATCTTACAATTCAGTACTCAGTAGAAAAACACTGTAGTACTCATACACTGACCTAGATTCAAGAATGGTGGGTGGAAACCTGAACATTTCCACAAAGCTACCTTTTATCCTACTCATCTGCATCTATCTATCCTCCAAAATACACACTCCTCTTCTCTAAGCTTGCAATCATAGCAAGTGAGGCATAAACACTCCTCTCACCTATTTTATCAGCAAATAATTCAGAGGAAGTCAACTGCTTACACACTAGTGTTTAAGAGAAAAATGCAGAGAGGGAGAGCACAGGTGCACATTTATGTATGCTGAGAGAAAATACTGACAGGCTCAGGAAAAGGCCTAGATGTCCTCCAAAACTTAAAAAGTGCAATAATGCCCTAAAAATGTGCCACTATGAAATGGAATTTATATACACAAATAAGGAAAGCTGATCTGTTCATCTGCTGGGTGACATACCGATCCCTTCTGACTGACATCAGAATGACATCAGTAGCAGCCAATCACAGTGCTCCATATGTATCTGGTGTTCTTGCACTATTCCATATTTATGGATAAACACCAGGAGAGTGTTAACCCCGAGCTGTATTTTTATTCCCCATCATGTTCTAAATAAAGCATCTGTTTCCAGCATCAAACCTTACTAAAAAGATAAAAGAAAATAAAAGAAATTTAAAAATAGCAGTCTCTCATCTCAGTGAGTTCCCTGACAAATCCAGAAACAATACATGGAAAGCGGGGGAGGGCAGCTGGAGTTACATGTCATCACTTCCCAAAAACCTGTAAGCAGCCCAGAGCTTCAGCTCAGCTCTTCCTTGGCTGGGAGATGGCAACACATGAGAAAACAGCAGGTAGGGTCAAACATTAGGTCAAGGCTTTTGTTGACACTAAAAAAACAAATGCAGTTGTTATTTCCAACTAAGGCATTTTAAACTGTCTGAACAACTGAAGTACTGTTCCTCTTCCTCCAACATCACTGCTTCCTCTGACATATTTTTTTTGAAGGGGAAAAGCTTTTGTAGGGCAAGATGTGCAGCCTATTTCTCACTGACACAGTGCACACTCTCAGGCAGGTGCAGCAAGAACAGTTCAGGCAGAGCACACAAGGCTATGGCTCCACACACACCAGCCTCCAGGCTCTCACATCTGGCCCTGGCAGCACAGCAAAGGGCAACAACCTGCACATCTGTAATTGCCAGAGTCTCTGTGCTCCCAAGCTGGGTGCTGCTGAAGGCTGGACCCTTGGCAGCTTGCTGCTTTGGCAAAACCATCACATAGCAGGGGCGACACAGGGGTTTTCCTTCGCTGATTGGAAGTGGTGTTCTTTGCAAAAGAAAAATTTTTGAAGCTTCTCTTGGTGACGAGCAAAACCAAAACCAGCCTCTCTCCTTTCCCATAAACATGCCCATGAACTGACCACCTGGAGGCATGTGTGTGTGAAGGTGTGTGCCTCGGCACGCACGCACACTCTGGGTATACACAAGCCTAAAAGTAGACTCCTTTTTCAAACCTCAGTTTTCAAACCTTCACCACAAGAACAGGGTTTCTGAGGAAACAGCTGTAGCTGGAAGCAAGCATGAGCCTGAGTTCAGGACACTGGCTTTGAACTGAACTGGCACCTCTCAGACTGGTGTCCCATTTTCACCAACAGAGTTAGCAAATTTACAAGGGAAAAAAGAAATAGTCAAAGCCAACTTCAAATGTATCTCATACAGATACCTCAAAACATACTGTTTCTCCATTCATGCAAAATCCATGTATAAGCATTCTGATTATGTTATGCACCACCTTATAATTAACATGGCTCAAAGGAGCAGAGGGTGCAATATAAATACAAAGCTAATGAGCTGACTTAAAAGGCAGAACACATAATGCAAAAAAACCACAATTTTTATTGGCCAGTACTTTATTCCTGTGCCACTTAATCAAACCCAGCTCATTTTACTCGTACTATATTGCTCAGAGCAAAAGCCTAGTGAGCTGGCTCTGCCATTTAACTATTTTTTGTTCAGCTATGATAATACATATATTCATTACATGTAAATAGCACCACATTATAACCAAATACAACTGAACTGCATCATGTTATGATTAAAATATATATTAGCGCCAAAGATGTAATTGCCTTCTTTCCTCCAGGACATTCTCTCTTAGTCCACGAGCCCACATTACAGCCCATCAAGATAGCTTTATTGCTGCAGGAAGGGAAATTCCAGTCTTCTACCAGGCTTTCTCTTTATATCCTTTGTGGGAACAGCTCAGGGATGAAGGTACAGGAACCATATCTGTGTCCACAGCTCAGAGAGCCACTCAGCCCCACACACAGAGTATTACAGAATATATTGAGATGCTTTAAAAAAAAGGGAAGGGGAAAAAAGAAAAATGCATATCAGGTGGTAGGGCCTAGAGTTACAGCCTAAACCCCGTGAGGGAGATTTTAGATAACATGGAAATTTGCTGCAAGAAGGAAATTAGTTTCTAACAGCACACGGAAATACAGTCAAAGCTGCTTTCCAAACCTCTGCTGCCAAAGGACACAGCTACTTTCTCAGAAGTCACCAGCACATCTCCATGAAGATGCACTACCAACAAGGTCCACCTGTATGGGGAGGGGGAGTTAAACCTGAACAATCAAGATGGTTTATAGTATCAGTTAGAGAAAGTTATCCAGAGATACCTTTTTCACCGCACCCACAGCACTTCTCTATTCTTGTTCTCCAAAATATCCAAAATTCTAAAACCTAACCGTGAAAATGCAAAAACTGGTTTACTTAACAATAGCACAATAACTATCCAGCTTCTGTGTTTTTTCAAAAGGAAAAACACATTTCCAGTGATCAGAACTGTGTTCAGTATGCACTTACAGCTAAAAAAAAATTAAAGGCCAATGCCTTTTACCTCAATGTTTTATAATTCTTCATATTTTATACAACCTTAAAATTGTTGATAGGGAAAATCTCACAATGTTCTTCACATAGAATCTATCATTAAGTCCGAGTTCAAAGCTTTCGTAGAAAGTCATCTGCAAGCACCACTATCTAAAAAGTGAATAGCAAGAACATTTTACTTATAACTCTTAGAGGGGAAAAGAAGGGAACGACCTTAAAACAAGGAAATAGACAAACACACTTACCCTTCCCTGCCTTACTGATCACGACACCTTCCACCAAAAGGCCACACTCTTGCATTCATCCCTCTTACTTCTTTTCTTCTTTCTAGAACTGTTGAAGCATTCACAAATCACAAATATATTTGTGAATTAAGTAAGTAATTTAAGTACATTTAGGCCAGAACACTTGGACTATTGTCTTCTAATGATGAAATAAACTTCAGTAGCTGAAGGGCAAGGCTTCTGGCTAATGCAGTCATTACAGCCTTTTGATAAGATAACCCCTGATAAACTGGGCATGGTTCCCCTGACTTCTGAGGAGAGGGAAATTTTGTTTCTGTTTTTTCTGGGTTTGTTGTTTTCGTTTTGTTTTGTTTTATTTTTTAGTTTGGTGAGTTTTTTTTTTTTTTTTTCTTTTTTTTGTGGGGGGTGTAGTTTTGGGGTTGGTTTCTTTGTTTTGGGATTTCTTTGCGAGAGAGAGAGGGAGTACATGTGCCATAGTTCTCATAACCTGCAGAAATCTGCAAAATATTAAATCAGCAATGTAGCTTACGCATTCAAACTTCTCTGTAAAACCCTCCAATATTCACATTTCATATTATTTAGTCCAACAGTAAGTTGGTAGTTAATGTAGATGGAGCAGGGTCTCACAGAAAGGCTTTTCATTCTTCGGATGACCAGAAAATTTTGCAATATGCTAAATATAGACACTATAGACCAGTGACCTGGGCAGAATAATTACAGGACTGAAACTTCAGGAAGGGACCAAATTTAAGTAAGGAAATATGTAACAGCTGTACTTCAATTGCACAATAACAAACTTTTTCAATGACAAAGACCCTTTTTGTACATTTTGCCATTTCCTGAACAAGCCTTCAGAAAAGACAGGAAGCCTGGCCATTCGACTGCACAGTTGCTCTGACACTGGAAAGAATAAAGAATCGTGGTCATTATTATTTTAAGTTATACTACCAGAGCAGAATCGCAGTTATTTTATTTATAATGATTCGAACCAGTTTCTGTAAACTCTTATTGAAAACACCTCTGATTTAAATCACAGGATAATATAAGATTCTGCTGGCAGACCTGCTTTCTCCTGCCCTTACATGCACACATCCCCCAAAGAGACCAATGCAGCTCTTCAAACACTTGCTGTGTTGGAGGAGAAAGAAGGGTGAGACCTGGGTTATATCATAGACACCCACTATAAAACAGAAAACAATATGAACAGTAGGAAGGCAGTTTCAATTCTTACAAAAATAAGTCTCAGTTCATTTCAAAAAGCATTAGTAAATCTCATCCTTTTTCCCAATCATTTTCTAATATTAGCTAGGCCAATCTGAGGGTGTGTGCTACAGTATCAGCATTCAGAGACAGGAGAAAAACAAGCAATTTATCCAGATGTTTATTCATAACTGATCCCTGAAGGACAGCTACTGAACAAGTGTTAGCAAGCCCCTCTGGAGCCACGCCAGCCACCAAAACCTCTCCACCACGCCACAAGTTCAGCAGCACATGCGTGCTCTGGCACTGCCCTGCCAGAAAGCAGTGACACACACGCACTCCTCACATGGCTCCTTGGCAGGCTCACTGCACGGCAGCCACACAAGGTGCCCAAAAACCAGCAGTGTTGTATGGGTAGACACTCCAGAGGAGGAGGGAAGCCTCCAACCATTCCCTCTGGGCTCAGACAGAAAAGAGCAGATGCAATGAACCTCCCCATCCCTCCCCTGCTGCCCTGGTTACTCACCAGCCATCCCACTTGCCCTGCCTTCAGTCTGGCGGGGCTGGAATAAGTGACTCTCGGTGGCTGGCCGGCCCTGCTGGATTTGTGTGACTGGCATTCACACAGCTGGCTTCTCATAGAGCAAGCACTAAATTTTCATCCCATTAAACCCCCTCGCACCAGAAAACTACCAAAAAGCTACCAAAAGGTCAAGTGACAAACCATGACAAAATCACTTCTGACACAGTTCATTCTCATAAGCCAGTCATCTTCAGATTCAAAATACAAATTTCCAGTTGTATGATAGTTACTAAAATTCAGTGTTGAAGGGGAAACATCGGCAATTGTGCTGGTCAATTTTCCTCCCTACACCTATCGAAATCACTCTGTATATGTAATCAACTTTAAATGGGTTGGGTGTCAAACATTTGACTCTCTAAACTTCCAAGATGGAACATTATGTGGTTCATCTTTAAAGGCAAATTACTATAATCAAAGCACTTACTATTGTCACTAAACACTTTTTTCTCCCCCTAAACCTTTTTCCTCCCTAACACTATTGCTGTTTGCATTTTTCACTTCAAAAGTGCCATCAGAGTTTGCAAGATATGCAAGAAAAGACCCACAGACAGAAGCTTACTCAAGAACAGCTGCATGTTTAACTCCCGAACATAGCAGCAAGATGAATCCTGCTATCTACTTTTAGGAGGAGGAAAGGATTATCTTAGCCTGCTAAGGCTTCCTTGCGAAGACAACAAGAAAAGGTGCCAAATAATACCAAGAGTTCTGGCATTAGGCTGTGAGGATAGATACTTGCCCACGGGCAATTCCACGCAAGAAATTTGCCCCACATCAGGTAGTTGCTGGGTGACCTAAATTACCTCATTAAGAACAGGATCCTGCTTGTCTCAACTTCATCTGCCCAGAAATGAGGCATCTCCCCGGCAATGACAGATGAGCAAGGCAGCCTGTCTGGCGCAGGTCACCAGCTGAAAACACCTCTTCAGGGAGAGCAGAGATAACCCTGCCTGCAACTTCACCAGGGACACTCCATCATTCTTCGTCCAGCTGAAGCAAGTTTGAAGCATTCAGCATATTGCACCCAAGAGCCTATCAGCCACCTATCAGCCTCCTGATTTCTATAACAATCTTCTTTCATTTTTCTTAAGGCACATGATGATGCACATTCATTTGGCTTAATGTATAAAATTTTTATTTTGTAGTCATAGAGCTGTGAAATAAATAGCTACTGAAATGCATTCCAAGAGATATCATGATGGTGTTATCAATGAGGTGTTTTGTTTTCTTATTTTTTTATTGATCTGTTCCATCTCCTATTCCAAAATACCTGGTGTATATGTGCACAATGAGGGCTGAAACATAAGTAAATTACATATTTTTTTTTAATATCAATAGTGTTGCCTGACTAATCATTAGACTAATGGTTTTTATCACATTCCTTTGGGCTGAAAGTTACTTTCGAGGTGGGGAGGGGGAGTTTGCTCCAGGCTTAGTCCTTGCATGCCAAGTTTCAGTCAGAAATGAATTTTAATTGCAACGTTATAAACCCTTGAAAGCCAAAACTTATAATGGAAATGCTGACACAATAACAGCTATAGCTAACAGCACAGGTGACACCATTCTAATATATTGATTCTTTGCAGTTAAACTATTCCTAGAGGCTGAAGATTTTGTGCATTTAGAAGTCCGACAGAAAATATTTCTGTAATTGTATTCGCTCAGGTTTGAAGTCAAAGACTTTACATATGCACAGCCCACTTTCTCAAGAACCTGAAGTACCTGATCAGTAGGACATGCCCCAGGTTTGGGTGTTGTTTTCAGTTTGTTTTTTTCAGCAGGTTGACTATTTTGGAAAAGCACAGTGAAGAGGAAAACCTAACCAAGGAATATGAGCAGAGGACAGAAAGAAGAATGAATATACAGCTTGAAGACGGTAAGAAGTAGCAGGTGAGGAGAAACGAGGAAAATAAAAAGGGATTTTAAAACAGCTATGAATTGTAATTCTGAGCAGGAAATGGAAAAGAAAATCCATGTTAATGAAAGAACAGGAAAAAGTGCACAAGGGAACAAGAGCACTCCTGGGAGACAACAGAGCAAGCAGACAGAACCACAGAACTGGAAAAGAGACGGGAAAAAAGTATTTTTAACATAAACCTAACAAAATCATTGTTTAGATGAAAGGAAGAGGACAGGCAGCATAAAGAGCAAATAATCAGATTCATAAAAGCCTATTTTGGTTTTGCTGGGATTTTTTTTTTTTTTTGGTTGGTTGGGTTTTTTTCTGTATCTTCCTTCAAATTGTACTCTGTTTCTCTGGCAGAAGTCCAAAAATTCTGTCAATACCAGGAAAGAGGTGATCAAGACATTTTGCACTTTCAGCTGAAGTCAAACAGCTGCTTGTTTTGGGGTAAATCCTGATATTAATAAAGGACTTTTTTGATCTACCTGTCTCAATTGCAAGAAAATATTGCTTGTATTTCAGATTCTGTGTTAATAAATGTCAGTGCCATCCAAAATGACCATATAAATGATGCTAGGATGCTTTCAAAGCAAGATGGAGAGATTCACAAATAATCAAAACACTCTGCAGGAGGAACTTCTGAACATATGCTCACAAAAAATAGAGCATATGAATCTGAAGCTCCAGCTGCTTACAGGTAAGCATAGTATTTTATGCAGCACAGGAAGAGAGATTTTTTTATTTTGTTTTTAATAAACACCATAAGAACAAAAAAACAATACATACATTGGAATTAAGAAAGAAAAAAAAAAAAACAGATCTGGAAAAATCCAGACCCGGGACATCGCTGCAAAGGACAGCACAAAGCAAGCTGCTTCTGCAGCTTTGAAAATTTTAAGAAGCCAAAAGTGGGTCCTATGTTTGCCCTCAATGCTCCCACATTCACAGCTCTTTTTCATACATCGCCCGAATTATGGAAGCAGTCTACTTCAAGAAGAAGCCTTTTCCCTTTCCATAGGTTAGGATAATGAGGCATTATTTTAAGAAATGGAAAAAAGCCCCTTCCCTCCCCTCCTCCCTAGCCACTGCATTTTATTTAAGAACATGTTATTCTACAGTTAATAGCTCTGACAGTCAGCCAGGCCAAACAGTCATAAGCAGCAGTAATTCTTGAGCAGCTCTGAAGCTCAGTCTTAAATACCACTGGAGTCCTGTGTGCTGAGCTCTGCCTCCCAGTCAGGCTTATCCCATGCTTTCACCACTATTACCCTTCTGCTTAAGAGCAAAGGGCTGCAGGGTAGAGGGTCAGGCCATATGTAAAGCCTGAATTAAGTTTTCAGTCAATACTGTGGAATGGCTATGCTATTTCCTCTTAAAAAACCAAAACACTGGTGAATCTTGAGTGCACTGCGACTACTACATGACAGGAAAATGATCTTATTTAATCACTGGGGCAAAAAAATGGCATGCAGGTTTCTGCTGGTGTGCTACTGCAACATTTGGCACAATCTCATTGGAAGGATTGTGTCATGCTGACAGATTAATGAGCTCAAGAGAAATGAACAGTTAAATACAGAATAAGCAAGCAACCTGCACTGACAGAGTTGCTGCAAGTAAAGGCTCTGTGTCTCGCCTGTATTTGTCTGTGCTCAGCAGACTCAACAGATGAGAAAACATCAATGGAACTAAGCCAGAATATAACTGTACAGACAGAGATGATAATTTTATAAAAATTATGCTTCACCCCACCAATTAAACAGTTTTCATATATACTGAGAGAGAAGGAAAGACATTCCCAAAACACAAGAAAAAAACAAAACTGACCTGAAGAATAAGGGAAAGATAAATCCTGTTTCCCTTCTTTCCATTCCTTAAACAGTAACTTTTTAACACAATAGTACTTTACATTACTTCAGGTTAATGATTTAACCTATCAAATTACTGTAACATACACTCTCTTTTCTGTAAGAAGGTAAAAAAAATTTGGTTTCATATTGTCCTGTAAGTTTAACAAGTAAATTGCTTTCTAACACTTAGCCCATGCAAATAAAAAGCACTAAATTAAACAGAGTAAGCAGGAAATGCTGGTATCAATGGGATGCCTTGTGTTTATGACCTATTCCTAAATTGTGTTGTCTGACCACAGACAACAACCTATTCTAAAGCCAATAAGGAAATCTATAGTTCAAAAAACTTTATAAAGTAGTTAAAACCAGGAGAATAATCTGAATTGCTTCTCACTACACCAGAAAATTAGAACAATCAAGCTCAAGACTATTGAGAAATAAGAATTAAAAGGAAAATGTTGAAGTATTTCAGAAAGAACAAGCAAGAAAATTTCAATTCCCATTTCCAACTATTCAAAGACAATAAACCCCATAGGTCAAAAAATATGAAAAGCATGGATTACTTCTTATTTCAGTCAAATCTGTTTGCTCACCCCTAAATCAATATTTTTTTAAGATGTTTTGGAAAAAAAAAATTAAAATGGAACAAAAAAAACATTATAGTCCTGAAGTGTTGGCACTTCCACGGTTTTCCAAACATGCTGTGCAGCTGCAATTTGTTTGCATTCCCTTCTCTCAGGAGGGCTAACAACTTCCAGAATATTGGATTCCTGTGATGAACTGCTGGAGACAGCCACAACTGAACCCAGGCAGTACCAGTGCGGGAGGCCGCCGTGGTTGTTCCCTTGGCACTGCCCATTCCCAGCAGCTGCCCATCCCACCCAGCAGGAGGCTGGGTTAGCCCCAACAGAACACTGCTCTTGACTTAAAAACACCTGCTTGGGTTTACTGCGCTGAGCTGGGAGCAACTGAAATGAAGGATAAGTTTCACAGGGGTATTTTCCAGCTGAAAAGAAAGTCTCCCCAGGGGAAGGAAGGGCAAACAGCATCAGAATTTTACCATTTTGGTCAGCTGAGTTTAGCTCTGCTCCGATCTTGAGCTGACATGAGGCATGCAGCGAAGGCAGAGCTTACTGTAATGATAACAGCATGCAGATGGTAAGAGCAATTATGCCAACCACAATCTTAACTGATTATTTATCCAACAAGATGAATGCAGGAAGGCAGAAGTTAGAGATTACCGCCAGCGAACACTGCTACACACCATCAGCATCTTCCTGTAATTTTAAGGATATTCAGATCCAGAAGTTCAGAGTCGATGGTTTAGGTTTAAATTGTATGAACTTTAAAACCGTAGAGACCAACCATTAGCCAGGGACTGCCAAGTCCATCCATAAACCATGTCCCTAAGTGCCATATCTACACATCTTTTAAATATCTCCATGCATTTCTGGTAAGCAAGTTTTGTGAGGAAGAAGCTCCTTTACATCCTGCAATCCTCAGTTTTTTGCCTCCTCTAGTAACAGAGGTATCTGACACTGAAGATCAACCCTGTCATCTTTGCTTTTGGTGGTATTAAACACAAAGGAAATTAGGTAAGTTCAAAGACTGAATTCAAGCAAGAGCAATGGACAGCAAAGCAGTGTTGGCTTACATAAAGCAGCCTTCCAATTCTGCAGAGCTGCAGATAAGCATCTCTAAAATAATGAACTAGGGCAAAATAACAACATACCACCACAGCCACAAGAGCCCTAAAGTAGGAGCCTCAGCAATAATTGTAACTAGACATTGGTTATTTCTTGGATTATGCAGTCAGAAGATTTCTATTTCAGATTTCTTTCTGTTTATAGCCTACGCTCTAAGAGATCATTAACATCACCAAGCTACTCTCTGTTTAGGTAGCAGCAGCAACTTCTTTCTCGCTAACAGAATATACTGATAATTGAGAAATTAAAAATTCAGGCAGGATTGCCTCAGCAGTTCTTGGGTGCTTGGCAACTATTCTAACACACTCTTCCATAATACCATCACTATGATAAGAGATTATGATTCTTAAAGAAACACACAGAACATTCAACATAAGTATAAACATAAAACAGCTGATAATCATTGTGAAGTTACTTGCTTTTGCTCAAAAATCTTGGGGGTGGTGGTGCACTATGTGTACAGCAGGTGATAATGCAACCATAGGCAAAGCAAGGTTAAAGCAAAACTTCACAATGAAACCTTTGAGCCTGAGGATCTTTGAGGTGCATGCAATAGTAAATACTTTAATATTGCAACAGATTATGCCAAAACTTTCATCATATTTTCACAGCAATGGCAGATCACCCTTTCAAGGTTTCAGAGAAAGGAGGGAAAGAGTGCTTATGATATTTTGTTTAATTCTGTGATGCATTTTAAGTTATAAGGCTATTTAATGGCAAGCTTGCAGGAAATTCACAGTGTATGCTATTACAGAAAACAGTTTAGCAGATCACCTGATATATTACATGATATATTTAGCAACTGAAAATTCAGGATCCTTTGGCCTAAAAAAATGGCAAGGAATCACCCCCCCTTCCCATGCAATCAGGGGTATTCCCTGCATACCAGACAGCCAAGGCTTGAGGCATTTGCAAACAGAACTTATAAGTTTATTGGCAGAAGTCAAAATATCTGGGTAGCAGATTATTTCTTTCTGTATCTCCTATTACTTTAAAATTTCTGGTCTCCTCCTTTTTTATGGGGATACTGACTGCAGAATGTTTATCTGGGATGAGTGTGAATTTGTTTTGCTGGGAGGTTTTTTAATGGTATTTGATGATTCTTTTGAGTCCTCTCTGGGCAACAGTTTTTTTTCTAGTTAGTTTCAAAAATAACATTGGTTTTGTGTGCTGGCTTTAGGAGAAAATTGGCTTTAAAACTATTGTGTAGATATAGTCTCTTCTCTAATCTGTGCCGTGTTGAGGGTCCTGCCTGAGGTTGTTGTAGTATTACAGTGACTTTCAGTTTCCAAGGACTGCACTAAGTCAGTCTATTAAGAATGTAGGCATCAGAGTAATGAAAGGCAGGTGTGTTTTGCTATTAGACCTAGGAACTAGTTTTAAGCCAAAGATGTGTTTGAGAGCCAGAGAGTTATTACAATGTTTTCTATTGTCACCATCTCTCTTTAACAAATAGCATCTCCCCACGTAGTACAGACTTCCAGATTTCTAAATCTCCATCATCTAAGTGAACTCAAAGTTCCCAAGACACAAAACAAAAATGGAAGCACGCATTGGTTTCACAATTAAACAAACTATGGAAAGTTAATCAGTGCTCTCTCTTTTGACCAAATGTCTCCAGAAAACAAGGGATAGACCCACCAGCAAACCCAATTCTTCTCTATTTCACAGAGCAGTCTCCTCTTGGCATTGTGAACCATGAGGGAGAAGTTCACATGCAGGTAAAGATGAGTAAAAAAGTTTTGGCAACTGTGGAAGACAGTATCTAGTGGTAACATGACTGCAGTCTGACATGGTTTTAAAGATACAGCAGAGAAACACCTGCTATCATGGTGATGCTGCCTACGGCTACTAAAATCCTGAGAAGGTGGAAGTCAAAAAAATTCATCTTTGTCACTTTGTTCCTACTCTAACAAGTACATCATGGGATAAAACATGCATCAAAAGACAGCACTGCCACATACTCAGGACTTTATCTGAAGTCTCTTGGTGTTCTGGGAGATTTTCTTCCATACTTAAACACCTAGCATGGCAATTGTATGAAGCAATTGAATGAGAAACTCCACTTTCTCGAGCCTGTTGTTTGTGGAGGAGAGTTCTTAAAATAAAGATTTCCAGTACCACATCACTGACTGAGCAAAAGTTTTTCAGAAGGCATATAAAATGTAATAGTTTTAACATGCCCACACATAAAATGGACCAACCCCTCCTGAGAGAGACCATCCTGAAACCAGTGGTGCAGCCACTCCTCTAACAAAACTCAATACCCTGCTGTTGTGGTGTGTTATTGGGTTTTACCAGGTTTCCCCTGAGCCATGGCTATGCAGCCCCATCCTGGGGTCTAGAGAATTCCAGGTAGTCTGTCAAGGGATTTGACAGGTTCTCAGTTTCTCCCATCTCCTTTTATTCATTTTATTGTTTTGGGTCACTCCCCCCTATCCTGGATTGGTTCCATGCCTGTACCCTTCCCCTGTCCCCACCCCGATACTTAAGGTGAGACATGAAACGGGGACTTGTCTTTTTCACGGGCTCTTGCTCTGGGTCAGGAAAAAAAACAGAGGTGCAATCCAGAAAAAGGTCCTCTCTTCACTTCCTCATCACTGCCATGCTTCTGCTGAAGGCAAAGACCCACAAAACTGGAGGAGGTACTGAAGTGTACCCATTAATGCTGGGTCGGAGCAAGAGCTAGCCAGAACAGGACACGCAATCCCTGGAGCAGCAACCGAACCCTAGCATTATCCTGCTAAAACCATACAGCCTTGGATCCTGCTTACAGCAAGATAATTTGTTTGGGAAGAGCTGATTATCTTTGTGTGCAGAAGAAAATACAATCTTCATTAGAAGAGAGGTCAGAGATTGTCACCACTCATCTGCATGCTACATCTCTGCATTAAACTGTATCAAAATATAATGGACACTGCCTATGATATAATTTCCTAACCTTGTATATTGTCACTGCCATCTGTTTCTGGGTTCGAGAGGATTTTTTTTTTGCCAGTTTTCAATGTCAGTGTAACAACTTTCACATACAACTAAATTAAATTGATATTTTAAGCAAAATTTCACAAGATAATATTACTTTACTCCCCCAAAATCAAGTTACAGTTCATGAACTTCAGTCTCCTCCTCCTATCAATGTGATAATTTTGACCAAATAAGGCTTTCCAGTTTTTCTGGCCTAATTTCCACATTTATGTAACTAAACTATTTAAGACCCATGATTCTATTACCCACGTAAACAGGTTCTCATTCATGTTTCTCTCGTTCACATATGCACAGAATCACAGAATATGCTGAGTTGGAAGGGACCCAAAAAGATCGTCAAGTCCAACTCCTGCCTTGCATAGCACCATTCCAAGAGTGACACCTAAGAGTGTTGCGCAAACACTACTCGAACTCTGTCAGGCTTGGTGCTGTGACCACTTCTCTGAGGAGCCTGTTCCTGCGGCCAACCACCTTCTGGGTGAACTTCGACAAGTGGAAGTGACGCACTATGATGAGATGCTGAAAAGCAGTGCCACAGAGAGCGCCCTGGGGGCAGGTTGAATCTGCGTCAGCAGTGCCCTGGCAGCCAGGAGGGACACCCCATGTCCTGGAGGGCATCAGGCACAGCATCACCAGCCGGGCAAGGGAGGGGAGTGTCCCACTCTGCTCTCTAATGGGACGGCCTCACCTCGAGTGCTGGAGGTAGTTTTGAGCACCACAATATAAGACATTAAACTGCTAGAAAATGTCCAAATGAGGGCCATAAGGATGATGAAGGGCCTTGAGGGGAAGCCATGTGAGGAGCAGCTGGTCACTTGGTCTGTTCAGCCTGGAGAAGAGGAGACTGAGGGGAGACCTCATCATAGTCTGCAACTTCCTCATGAGGGGAAGAGGAGGGGCAGACAATGATCTCTTCTCTGCGGTGATCAGTGACAGGATCCAAGGGAATGGCCTGAAGTTGTGTCAGGGGAGGTTTAGATTAGATATTAGAAAAAAAAGAGTGTATGTGTTTACACGTAGAGTAAAAACCAAGGCTCACCAGGTTTGGTGTTTGGTTGCCCTCTTTCTGCCTGTTTGATAGGGAGGACAAAGATGACCTTTTCTTCCTGGTTCTCTTGCTCAACTCACTATTTGTTTCACAGTTCATTCAATATAATGGCCAGTTGTGTTTGAAATTCATTCAGATAATCTCCCTAAATCCTTTGGATCTAGATGGTTTGAACCTGCTAATTTACATGGCAGCTGTTATGTGAATGTGCCTAAATTAGTGCCTATAAAGTTTATAAACATTAAATATTAGAAATGCACATATAAGTATAAGAGTATATTTTTGTCAACACACAGAGGTATGTCTCTTGTAAACACATGTATAGGATATACCAGTATGTTTTCGTAAATGCATGTGTAGGATATAAGAGTATATTTTTTGTATCAGACTAAAACATGTCGAGGCCACTCTCCCTGAAAGGGCTGGTTCCCGTAAAAGGAATGTGTGGCCTCTCTTTAGTGAATAGGTTTCCAGGAAAGGATCTACAAGACTAAAGCTGCAGCTGGACGGGAGATGGCCCATCTCGGGAGAACCCACCTGACCATTATCACCACGATAAGCTATCTGATGAAGATATGCAGCTTATCAAGAACATCACCACCTTCCTGGACACAGATAGAGTTTTCATCCATAATTCATTCCTGCCTTGGAAGAGCATTGTTTCCCACTGGAGCAACCCAAGAACCAAATTAAATAACATAAGACTTTTGGACTCTGAATACAACGTTGCCTCCAGCGGAATACACTGTATATAAACCCACCGTTCGGAGGCCTCGGTGTGAACAGAGCTACCCTGACACTCCGTCAGTTAGCCTGTCACCCAGCTGCCGATTCCTGGGGTTGAAGCTGTTTCTCTACATTGTGGCTTGTTGTCCAGAATCCATGCCAAATTTTCTATCGAATAAATTTGTTATATTTTAATTGGGAAATTGGCTCCGCATATTTATAACAGCAGCTCTAATTTTTTTAATGGCACTCTAAAAATCCTTTCCATGAGAAGCCAGGTTTGCATGACTGCCAGTCTCTCTCTTTCCTGGAACCTGCACTCTCTCATCAGAAGCATTTTGAACTCCCTCTTTGCTGGCACATGACACTCACAGCCATTGAACAGTACAGAATATGTAAACTAACTACTCACACACACACAACTTTGCCTTCTCATTTGGAACAGGACAATTAGTGAAAAAACTTTGATCATCTCAAGCATGCAACTTTTCTCATTTATAAGCAACGAGTTTAAGTACTACTCTACATGCCTACAGTGTGCACTTTAGAAAAAATACCATGGACATGATATTATATTTTTATGTCTGATTTTACATATGTGCACTATGAACAGTTTATTGTATAATAATGCAGTTACCTTAAAACCAAAAGACTGTTGAGTTTTTCTTTTAAATGATCCCCCAGCAGCAGCTGCCCACACACAGAGAACATGTTGTTCTGTACAGCAGGCCCTGTGACAGGCTAACCAAACATCTCAAAATGGAAGTTTTCAGTTACCACAGTCCAAGTACATCATTTCTACTGGAAGGATATTGCAATCTGCAGATTAACCATGAATTAAATTTATATTAAAAAATAATATCCTGCATTTTACATGCTAAATTAAAACAGATATAATTCAAGCCTCTGAAAGTAATTTTGGCTGGTGCTTCATTTATATCTACAGCTAAAACAGACACTTTTCAGGCATTTGTGCCAAATTTGACTAATTTTTCTGCTCTGTGCTTTAATCACCGCATATACTTTCCTGTTGCAGTTAGAAATATCCATTACACACTTGAACTGCCAGTGCTGTGAGAAAGCGTGTGCTTTTCTCTAAACCTAGTGGTATTTCAGATCATTATGTGATAATGGCAAAGCTCACAGATGCTTCTGCTGCTCATTGCTACAGACCTCTGTACACAGACACACCCCAGCACAACCCACAGCTGACCTTGGCTGCAGCAGTACAGCACACCCAGAGCAACCTTGCAGATGTAAGAGCAGCTACTCAGCATCGTGCTCCACGTTAGGCTGGAATGCCACTGCACTTCTCCTGCTATGGCACCTATGTTAAAGCCAACTTCAACAAACATTTTCTTCTCAAACAAGACTGATTTGTTTGGAGTTGAGATTCCTTGCACCCCCATCCCTTCAGTGCAAATACACAGGAATTCCAGCCAAGCACCCCATTCCTACAGCGTAGCCCTGTACCAGCATCCCCAGGGAATCCCAGCCTCCTAATGTATAGGTTGAATTTCAGGGTCTTAATAAAAGCTATTCCTTAAGTTCAAGAAACTATGTCAGACGACAAGTTTTGGAGATCACTCCTTCTAGTGTAAGTTCAAGGTTTCAGTCCACTTGCAAAGTTAAACAGGAGGAATTTCAAGTGCAAAACACCCATAAACTGCTACAATCCATTTCTTGTTTTGCTTGGCTTAACTGCTGAGTTACCTCCCCAGGCAGCCAGCTACAAACTGTTAGTGGAATTGGAGTTTTAGATAATTTGGTGAGATCGTCCTGCAAAAACAGCATTGTTCCTCTCCTTGGCTTTGTAGACCAAACCACACGATGAAGTCACTTCTAGATGTGTGTACCACATACTACAGGTATGTGTGTACTTACACGTTGTCTATGGTTAACACTGATAGATTAGTGAGCAAGTTCCCCCTGAATTAAACCAATGATGTCAACACCAAATGCTTCGATGAGTCTACATTTCAAGAAAATGGGAACAGCTGCAAGCAGAAGAATGCAATCACAGCTGTCTTAAAATGAATTATGTGGAAGGTTTTGCAGATTAAAAAAATAAAGTGGATTTAGAATAGCAATTTCTGAAAGTTTGAGATGTTTTAAATAAGAATAAAATGTATACTTTTTAGAAAGTTATGAGTCAGACTCTCCACTCAGTTGTATAAGCAAAAATTTTAACTCGTCACAGAGACATCAACAGAACTGTTTTTTACACCTCTGTGGATTTGATATTGTAGAACTTGGCCAAAACTTTTTTCCTAAGAAGAAATATGCCTTTGTATGTTGACTGGTAAAAATAAGACAAGCTATAGATGTAAAATGTTCATGTCCATTCTACCAATATTTACATAATAAATATTCTCTTCATTTCAGTATAATTCAAAACAACTATATGTGATAATGTAAATTATTTCCTTAATGTGAAGAATATGCAAAGGACCTAATGCAATCTAGTTTTTGTCCTAAGAAAGTGTCCAGATTCAGGCTGTATGGGGTTTTCTGCAACCTGATCCAGTGAAAGATGATGCTGGTCATGGCAGGCAAGCTGGACTAAATGGTATCTTTATATGTCCCTTCTAAAACCAAACCATTCTGTGATTCCATGACCAAACAGAAGAATACATCACTGTTCTCAGAGTGGATGTTTCAAAATTACAGTGCTCCTTATGAACAGTGTCCACTACAAAAGAGACAACATTTTATGGCAAGTTACAGGGATTTTTCAATAAGAATGTCTAAACAGGGAAATAAAAGAGTGAACCAAAATATGAAAGCTATTCAAAGCAAGTCTGAAATTATCAGATATTTTCCTAACGAACAAGTCACATGCACGTTTGACCCACACTAAGCTTTACCACGAAAATCTCTACACTCTGCTGTAGAGATTCAGGCACACCTAGGTCTAGATCCTGGCCTGGAGCATAAAAGCAAGGGAGTACCCAGCCCTGTGGCAGGAGACCTGCATTGCACGAAGGACCCGTGCACCCAAGTCCTGGAACTAGTTTCAGATACAGGACCAGGAGCATGGTCTTTTTCTTTATTGTGGCAGTGTTTACCTGAACTGAAATTCAGTGTTTACCATTACAAAGCAGTGAAGCTGGGCAGTGGTCCCCTTTGAACAAAGAAAAGCTTGCATGCTATGTTTTGTACACCTTTTCCAAAGCTTCACAAAATTCTAGACTGCCAAAGCATCAAAACCTCATTTTTTCTTATTTTCAGACTCTTCCTCAGAAAGTACAGCATGTAAATCAAAACCTCTCTGCTTTGCCTGCCTCTCTGCTTTAGCTTGTAGGACACTAAATATTCAACTTTTCCTTATGATAAAGGCTCTATTTTGAAACATAGGAGGCTCAAAACTTGCCATACAGTCCCCAAAGAAAATGAGATGAAAGTTTTAAACTAGTATGCATTTGGAAAGTTCTGAGTAGTCAGCACTTTCCATCTGTGGTGCATATTCCTATTTTTGTTGCATTCACTCCCTAGAAGAAACAGCTACCTTCAGTGCATTTCTTTCCCCCAGCTTATCAGTGCACACCCTTGACCAAAGTATAAAAAAACACCATTTACCAACACTCTGCAGGTGAAAAACTATTCCTCTGTATAAATTATACATCTTGGGAGCTCAACATTTCTTTCATGCTGAAAACCTATTCAAGCCTTCCCACATCTGTGGGCTAAGTGGTTTGCTCTTGCCAGGGGGGCTGACAATTGCTGATATTTCAAGAAACTTAATCTCTTAATGTTTGGGATCAGACGAAGGGTATGGCCATAAAAGAGACAGCTTGAAACAGGCCTAATCTCTAGCATATCTGAACCTACAGATTGCAGAGACTCTGAGCTGCCACCAACATAGATTCCAGTCAGCCTGCCCAAGGGTGGTCTAAGCAGAGGGATGCAATCGCACATGGAAATCTCTCACGCCGATACTTCTGTCCTGGGCCAGTAAAGAAAGGATTGGTGCCGGCTTGAATCGAGCATGCACCACTTCCATCAGACAGCAGCAATGCAAGGCTGCCGACCAGACAATATTCCTGCTCAGTCCATGCCTAAATTTCTCCTTCATTTCCAGACTGCCAGTTTTCTTAGGTCTGCCACCTCACTGGTGACTGTGCCTGATGGTTTCCTGACTGGACAGCCTTGTGCTGCCTTTCTCAGTTTACAGACACAGACACATTGTTACTTTTTACAGAGACACTGAATAGCTTTCAGGAAAATACAGCACTGATCAGTGCTGGGACACAGAGCAGAGGCTCAGCTTTCCCATTCAGCCCACTCCATACCATGATACATAATGGTACATAGCCTTGTCTCTCCTCCAACAGAGCAATAAGCACTACACTCTTTCATCCCTTATAAAATATGAGCATTTCCACCTCAGCTTAACTTGTCCCTACTCTGTGCTAATTGTAAACATTCTAAAACAAGTTTAAACTTTCAAGCTGAATTTTCAGTTGACTGCAAACTAAACCCATGAGTCAACACATGCACCCAAAGACCAAAAACAATGATACATGATGTGCAGCACAGCCCTCCTGCAGTGGTCCCTAAAATAAGAAAAGAGACCACCCTGACTATTTGCAGAGCAGCAGTGTAACCAGAATTAATAAGCTCCAAGAGGGCTGATCTGAGGAGCTCGGAGCCCGAGAGAGGGCCATCTTCCCTGGAACATAGCACATCTGCAGAGCAGGATGTTTTCCAAGCGAAGAGCTGATGTGTTTTTCTGGTGAGGAAGCAGGAGGCGTAAGAATTATGGTTACTTGTGAGGGCCCTGGGAAGGTGGGGGAGGGAGGTTACGCACATGGGGCACATTCACACAATTATCCAGGCACAAAAAAAAAAAAGCTGTTCTGATCCCTCCTTCAGCAGAACAGCAGCAGTGCTGAGCAACTCATGAATTTACTGCGTGGGAGTTGTTTCAGCTCTCTTGGGGAGTTTTTTCTGCCTATACTGAGTTATATGTCTGGTGTGTCTTTCACTAACTTACAGAGCCTAAATATAAGAGAAGACTTATGGGAGCTGGGGAAGTGACAAAGCAAAGCTGATTTCCAGATTGGGATTTCAAGAGTTAAGCTGAATTTTTCAAAAGTACTCATCACTATAGACTATTTAATAATAAATTAACTGAAAGAAAAAAAAAAGTGATTTAAGGCTATCACTCCCCATTTAACTTGATTTAACAGGTTAAAGGTCAGTTTTTAAATACCCCAAGACAGAAAGACTCTTGTTACTAAAGTTTCAAACACCAGAGCCCATTCTAACTGGCTGAATACTCATACCTATAATTAAAGTCTAGATTACAAGGGAAAAAACAATATAGAAACCACTGAATAGAAACTCAACATGATAAAATTAGTTCCATGCTCCTATTAGAAATCCCCTTTAAATATCCCACAGCTGGCTAAAGAATCAGCACCTAGCTGTACACCTAAAAGAGTCCAACAGCAGTGTTTAGACAAAAAAGGCCCAAAAATGTTAAAACAACAAATTTTTGTATTTACCAATTACTGAGTTTTCATTTTAATATCTGTGGTAGAAACATATACTTGTTGTCCAAAAATTTGTCATTTAAGAAAGTAACTGAAAATATAAGCCCAAAAACAACACAGAAGAGTGTAGGAACTTGTCCTGGAGAGGACAGGCTGGAGACTTGCGACACAGCCACACCATGGACAAGCAATATTGGGTCTCAAGAAATAAGAAGCCATAACTGATGACATCCAGGCAGCTCATGGTGAGAAGCAAAGGACTTGCTAAGGACTCTCAGACCAAATGGGAGTGGCCATGCAGATCAACAGCCTGTGGTTGGCCAGAAGGCTTCTAGAACATTCCATGAGAGACTCTCTCTCTCTATGTATATATATATATGTGCGTATAAAAACATATATCTGTGTGTTGGCCCCACTTTGGGGTCTTCTGAAGTAGCCTCTTTATGTTTTGTTTTGCACTCTTGTTTGTGCCCTTTTATTTAATAAGTATCTTCAGTTTTGCGCTTGGTTGTATCCGTCTCTTCTCTGTTGCTGTGCCACATGACTGCACCACCATTGAGCTCCTGAGTCCAGAGAGTTTCCCCGCATACCCTGCGGATCCCTTGGGGTGTCGTTGCTGGCCCATCACTGGCCGCTCTGCTGCCAGCCAAGTCAGAGACATCAATGATGGTCAGACACACTGCAGCAGAAGAGAGCAGACCTAAACCAGCAGCTTTAATGAGTCTGAAATGACAAGGAAGTCCTCACCACAGAAACAGAGATTTGTAATTTTCAAGGAAGTTTTATTACTTCCTTTCACCTAAAGCTTCTTGGACATTGACAATCATGTACCCACGACATCTACAGTGGCTCTCACTACCTGCTGCCAATACCAAAGTATGCATTATTCTTCCTCATTAGGACCATCAAAGCCAGCTTTAAGGACAAGGCTGTATTTTAATTGCTGAATCTGAAATTTACTACTGTACCTCTCCCAAGCAATTCCACTTTAATATCTTGCCACATGTTAGGATGCCTGAAAGAATTTAGAATACAAGATTGTCATCAAAAGAACAGTAGGTTGGACCAAAAATCTGGTGTCTGATTTAAAGAAAACAATTCCTCCTATTCTGAAGACATAAACTAGAGACACAGAGCAGTTTCCTTTAAAATTCTGGTATTAGACTCTGCTTTTTATGACAGATCAATGCAACTTCAAGACAGTTGTTTCACACTGTAGTGCAGAAGATACATTTTGATTAATTGTTAAAGGTGAAAGTGGTTGTGATAGAGCTTTTGTATTTATTGACCAAACCCTAAATCCTGAGACCTTTAAATCTTAAAAAAACCCATCTAGTACTATTCTCCAACAAGGACTAAGTATTCTCTGGCAACACGAAAAGTTGAGCTTATGTGATGGGCGCCTTACTTTCACCTAGCAGCTTTACACTTTATTTTTACCTTACTTTTACCTAGTGCTGCTGAAGCAGTGGCTGAACAGCACTCCTGAGTTCCTGCAAGGGACGAGCTTGCAGGTGACAAATGTAAGTTTATAGTAAGATGTGAACAAAGTTTCTACAGTCCTCTACAAGATCAGAGAGTTGTGTTATCACACAGGAGGTTCAGAGTTAGGGAATTCACCTTAAACAAAAGTTAGAGGGCAGGAGAGCACAGCGAACCTCTGCCAGGTCTACCAGCAGTTCAGTTCTCACGCTCTCGCTGCTGCTGCCCTGCAGCTCTTAGAGTGAGGCACTTGTCTGCATCAGTGGGAATACACAACCATTTAGCAACAGAGAAAGAGATGGTTCATGAATGCACATGAAGTGATATTTCCCATGGAACACGAGACCATGAGAAGCCAATTCTAGAAATGAAAAGTTTCTAATATTTCTTCTTAGAGATACTCATAATGATCGTCCTTGGCAAAAACCACAGTCTTTAAAGCCTGTGACCAAGACAACAGGAAAACACATGACTTTTTTTTTTTCAAACACATATTACAAGTCAAAAAGTCAAATCCCTTTATTTGCTGTTTAGCAACATCACCACCATGACCAGCAGCCTTTACATAAGTTAATAAATAGACATGATATTAGCATAAATTTAAAGGAAAACTCTTGACAATTTATTTCCACCATTTGAATTCCACCCCTTAAGATATTTGGGTCCTGATTTAAACCGCTACAGCTGACATCTTGAGTAGAGCTGATCAAAAAGTTTATTTAAGATTTGTGTTAAACAATTTGCTTGCAAGTTTCTGAAAACATGAACATTTTCAAACTGAACTGTGGGACAGGAAGAATGCCCCAGGGGGCTCCTGTTGTGCAGCACTTGCCTGAATTTCCAAAGCCCTGTCTCACCAGGGTCATGGCAAACAGTGAAAAGATCTGCTCTTTCACCAAGGACTACTTCTTCACTCAGCTGATGATTGATTAGGCAAAATACCTGCATGTTATAATTGCGACAGAGTGTAATCATTGTGCATGATGGAGTGAAAAGAAAGTTCAAGACCTAAAGTTAGATATCAACTTAGATATCAAGTGCCCACTCTGACAGATTCTCATAAGATTCAAAAAGCACTTTTGATGATTTTCACCATTTTTTAAACAGCTGTACTGTCTGAGCTATTCAGAGTTTTAATGTAATAGCTATAATGTATTTTGCTGCTACTTTCTTCTCATTACAAATGAAACACCCAAGCCATATTCATTCAATACCCACAGAGAAAAGAGAAACAAAGAAGAAAAGAGAACAAAGGTCACTGTCAGGCCAAGATCAAGTATGGAAAATTTCAGCTTGAGACATGGGCATTTCAGGAAGTTATAAGAAACTGAAACAATAAAGGAATTATAATTGAAGAACTGCAATAATTTTAACTATAGCTCTTTCCATGCTAACCAAGTATTATTTAATGTATTTCAGAAGCATTCAGAAACTCTTCTTGACATGAATGATGTGTGCCTTCAAGATCACTCCCAACCTCCTTCGAAAAGGAGAAAAAAAGGATGATTGGTATTAGCCACAATTGCAGCTGATGGAGATCAGCACAGGTCCCTCACTTTCAGTTACATCACTGAGTCACAGGAAAAGCAACAGAAAGGAAACAAACCAAAATTTGTAACAAACAGCAGATCTAGTTTACTTCTGCGTTGCTTCCCCTCCCAGCACAGAAGTGGTGTCTCCGCCAGCCTCTCACCAGAGCAGCTAATTGAATTGTGGCCTGTTCTGATGCAAGGCTGTGTTTCCCCAGCTGGATGTGCAAATCTCAAGTTCAGTAGTTGTGTTCCAAACACCTCAGAGCAAATTCCCATCATGTCCTTGCCCTGCTCCTCACAGAGGGCCATGAATGGAATGAAGCCTAACCAAAATTAACCCTGTCTCTCCAAAACAGATTTATAATTGTGAACAAAATAAATGCACTTTAATTTTTCCCTTCACTGCTCCAAACACAGAATCTAGAAAGGCATCTTATGATTGCTGAATTCCTGTTGAGATAATCCTAGAACGATCATTTTTCCAAACAGTGCTCTGCTAAAAATTTCAGACGTCAATGAAAATTCTGCATGCCACCTCAGGCCTTTAACTGTCTACACCTACTGAAAGAAAGAAAGAAAGAAAGAAAGAAAGAAAGAAAGAAAGAAAGAAAGAAAGAAAGAAAGAAAGAAAGAAAGAAAGAAAGAAAGAAAGAAAGAAAGAAAGAAAAGAAAGAAAGAAAAGAAAGAAAGAAAGTTAGTTTCAAATTCCCTCTACTTGACTCCAGTTAAGAAGTGTTTGTAGAGAGCAGTGCAGTGCATAGAGTTTCTAATGCAATGTGCTAGAAGCACTGCCACCAGCATCTTCAGTTCTTTGCAAACACTGTGATGCTGTGTTTCACTCAAAAACTAGGTCATAAACTTCTCTATTGCAAAGTGTTCATAGCTGTTTGGATGGGATTATTCTGTTCAAGAGGTTATAATAATAAAGGAAGCTTGCAAGAATACTTTTTCCACACTCTTGGTAAGTCAATGCCAGTTTGGGAAATTGCCTCATTATTTATCATTGTTTGGCTTCCCCAACCTCAGTTTCTTGTTTGTTTTGACCTCTTTCTGGACAAATATAAGACTTACTGTTTCATCTGATTAACAGGAGGGAGACTATAGAAAAAAATCTCTCATTTATTCTAGTTCCAGAATCAGTTTTAAAAAAAGATTGTCAGAGTTTCAAGAAGCATTCAGACGTTAAAAGTCCTGCCAAAGTTTACAATCTAGTTACATCCTGTTACAGAAAAAAAAAAAATTAAAAAAAAAACCAACCTGCTCTGTTTTTACAATTTTATACAAATCTCTGGCAAGAAACAATCCACCTCCACATATTCACATGCATCCAGAGGATCTGTGGATAAGCCTTATTCTCCTTAGTCTAATCAAATTGTTCAAATAACTTTCTCCATTTCCAAACTCACTCAACACATTTTTCTCAGCCACTCCTCCCCGTTTTCCTGTTGTAGAGGAAAACAAAGCAAATTTCCCTTTCTCCCCACCACATCTCCCTTTTGAAGGCTTAAATCAGCAAGCAAACAGTTCACCCACAGTTCTAGTATTGCTAAGCTTTTTCATTTGATGTTCCTTCTTTTAGTTCTCCATTAAATACCTGGTCATTTTGTACCACAAGCAAGTTCACTGTCCATCAGCCTCACGAAAAGCAATTCAGGGGAAAACCTTTGCCCATTTTCTGAGTACTTGAGGAACAAAGTGCTCAACAGTTTCCTCTAAGTGAGCAAGCTGGTTTTGTAGTCTTTTACATATTTTTCCATGAGTCATCAGAATGCACACAGTGGAGTCATCCCCAAGTGAAATAGCCTTAAATGATATGCAATCTCCAATTTGCCTTGTATCTCTTAAAGATATAGCCCCAAATATGGACACAGAAGGGAGAATAAGGTCACTTGGGATAGAAAAAAGGGTGCAGCATTCATCTGGTTCTGTAATCACTTATTAAGTCCAAGATCTTCACTGTTTTTAACAAAAACAAAAATCAAGAGCAAAAATAAACCAAACATCTATTCAGCTGCATAAAT
The DNA here is from genome assembly GCA_013397155.1 of Irena cyanogastra. NCBI lineage: Eukaryota > Metazoa > Chordata > Aves > Passeriformes > Irenidae > Irena > Irena cyanogastra. The sequence continues at coordinate 457,151 of VWZV01012757.1, read as the reverse complement.
TCTGTCTCTCAAATATTCTCTGCCAAGAAGGAGAATCAGAATAATTAAATTATTCTCCTTCAACTGCCTCTAAGATTTTATCTAAGAGTTGTTTTAGTTTCTGCTTGCTTTTACAGAATTTGAGAAGCCTTTTCACAGAAAAGTGTCGTATTCTGCATTCTGTAGTTAGCACATTCACAGTCTCAAATTTTACATTTTCAGAGAGGCCCACCTTCAGCCCTTTCCAGTTCAACAATCCTACCAAAATAGTTAACATCATATATATTGCATGGTGTTTTTATGAGACTCCATCTAAGCAAGTCAGGTAGATTTATGCAATATTCACACTTTCTTCCATAGCCTCAACACATTAGGTGCAACCTGTACAGTCAGGTACTTCAGTGCAATGATTTTGCTGCAAAGGTATCATTGGGCAATACCTTTTTTTTTTTTCTCTTACTTGATCCAAAGTTTCTGTGAACCAAAAGCAACGTTTCGAATGTGCAAAAGAAAAACAATAAGAAAAAATATAGTTCAGTTCTGATTAATGGTGCTATATTTTAATGTCTTGCTGGGAGGCTCAGCCCATTGAGTACGTATCCCCAGGATATTTTAAATTTATGGTAGTTTCTTCCTTACAATTTTGAATTCTGTCAGGAAAAAAAAATGGCAGGATGACTGCTTAACAGATGACATAGCACCTTCTCTGTAGCTTTCTGTAACTCTAGGAGGTGCAGAACATAAACACCAAATTCCTATTAAAATCATGGGAAATAAACTAAAAGATGAAAGCAAGATAGGTCTGAGCAGCTGTCTCAAACCCACCCATTAGGAAGGCACTAGCAGTCAAGGGCCACAGAAGGCCCACAATTTCATTTCACTTCAAGGAGATTTCAGTCTAGCTGCTTTTTAAGCTCTCTTTAAAGCTTTTGCACCCATCACCCTTTCCTACCACCCCACTGGAGCAGAAAAGGCTCAGCTCATCTCCTGAGTCTCCTGGCATGTCAATCCAATCTCCAGGTTAAATGAAATTAGCAAGTAGGGTGTTCCAAACTAACTTCAGGGACTACTTGCTTCCTCCCTCCCGAAATTCAGCTGGGGTATCCAAAACAGTACAAAGTGGCAGAGCCTAAAAATCTGCCTGGGATCAAATAATAACCTCACAAATCCACAGAAAAGGAAAGCATAGCCAAGAAGAAGCCAGCACTGACTCAGATGTCCATCTGTGGAGCATGAGAGGTTGATCTGGGAAACAATCATGTGCTCCACTCTCCTCTCTTGGCACTAGCTGTTAGTTACTCCATGGAATAGGAAGCTGCTATGCCTTCCTTGAATCTCTATGCCTAACCTGGTCCTTGATCCACAGATACCGACATTTTGATGTGTTTTCTATATTTATGCTCTTGTACCCTGTGAGTTGGAAAATAAAGTAACCTCCAGGGTCATTCCTTTGCATATTTTGCATCCTTGCCTTAAGACGACTCTTTAAGACTGTACATACATGTCTGGCTCCCCGGTGTGTACCCGAACACAGTGCAGTCTCCACCACGTCTATCTTCACAATGCCCTCGCAAAGGAAGAAGAGATGAGGGAAATCAGAAGGCCAAAGATACCAAACCCCACATGTGACTCAAAACAGCACTTACACACAAGGCCAAGCCTTTCACCGTAGCCAAAATGTGCACTCAGCAGTGCCCACCCTCACTTTGGAGCACTGGCTGCCTGGCAGCTCTACCCTGCCAGCACAACAAGGTCATCCTCAGGCGCAACAAAAAGTTCAGTATAGCCCTAGGCATATCACAGTTGTGCAAGAAAAAGTACTCTGGACACACTATTATTCTCTACCAGAAATACAACCATATTGTTACGTAGGCACTTAGTTCGCACTGATATGGAAACTAAAGATTTTGTTAGATGTTTCCCCACAAAGCTTGTGGCACAGCAAGCATTAAATATACACCAACTTTTCCTTGCCTTTGTGCCGGCTTTAACAAGCTTGCATTAACTTCCAAAGATATCAAAAACTTGACAACTATATCCCGAACTGGCGTAGTCTTAAAGAACAAGTTAAGTTATCTAAACCACTCAAGAAGTGCTGAAATTATTCTTATATTCAAACCTATAGTTGTAACTGCTAATGTGAAATAAAATTCTTATGGAAATTTATACACTAGCAAGGATAAAGACTGCAATAGCAGCAGCAGCATCTGTTACCAGGGTTACCAAATCTAGAAGGAAAACAAAAAACCTGCTGACACTGATTTACAGAGAGATATATATAAACATTCACATAGACAAGAGATTTATATTTTATATTCAGTGAATTTCAGTGGTTTAACATTAAATACTGCTACTATTGAAACTGTAGTAAAAAAAGCAATGTGAGAAAAGTTAATGAATAGCCACACCAAATGACATATATGTGATTTCTTACCTGAAGTGTGTTCTGTTCATCCATCCATCATTACTGCTGTCCCAGGGAAATGCTTCAGCAACCACATAAAAAGATCTGGTAAACTCCTAAGTGTTTAAAAAGAAATAGCACAATGTTACACAATATAAAAGCCACCAAATCCATTACAAACAGAACAATAATATTTCAGAATTCAGTGTGACACTGAATTTGTAAGGATTTTTAGTTCCAATGCATTCAAAGATGTTTTGCTGAGGCAGAATCAGAACCGCAAGTAACACAATTACTAGCAAGACTAATTATAAATGGAAAAATCAACATGGCACATAAAAATAGAAGAATCAAAAAAAAAAGAGAAACAGTAATCCACAGTGAGTTTGATGATCTGGCACCTATGCTCCATCTACGTATTCAGTTGTTGATCCTAATTCACAGTAGTTCTAGAGAAGTTTTTCAGTGCTCACAGAAAAAGATATAACATTTCCAAATTATGATTGCATTTTATAGAAAGAATGACTTACACTAAATGTGAAATACATCTTTCCTTAATATTTTTTCCTTTCTTTTCAGTTGGAAAGCTCCGTGTTTAAGTGTCCAGGTACAAAGAATGCTTTAAAATTCTGGACACAGCTGTGTTTAGTGCTGCATTTTGACTTCATAGCCATAACATGAGTACATTAAAAAGCTCTGCAGCATTCATCAGTTAAATGGTATCTCTGCAAAGTCTTCTTTTTATAAATCAGATACTGAATTGGAAAAAATGTGCACTGCTAGTGTTACATGCGTCTGCTTGATTAACAGAGCAATGATGCAGTTGGGAAATTAACCTTTCAGATTTCACATACTGCAGTTAACTCCCATGTCTGCAAGCATAGCACCATAAACTTCATGGACAAAACATGTTTTCTAGGCCACAGGAAAAGTCCTTCTTCATAACAGCACATAGATGGGTCTGCTCTTACAAAGTACAGCATATTTTATTGTGAGCTACATCTATAACACGTATCTGCTCCCTCTTGCACATTAGAAAACTATCTTCACCAGATCTAAGGTACAAAATGCAATCTCCTTATAGGTCCCACTCAATTTCCAGCAATCTGCAGCACATGGAAGAACATTCTGATTTCTGCCACTCCAATGCAATTGCTTCTCATGGACATTCCAGCTGCCTACTCCAGTAAGTCAGGCTTAGCAAAGCATCACTCAGGATAGGACTACAACTGTGTTTGCCTGTACTTCATTTACAAAGAGATGAAGCTTATAAAATCCACAAGCAGAAACCTATCTCATCATCTACAATGTGTTATCTAATATTAGCTTTTCTATTTTATGTCTTTTCACATCACCCCAATTTTACATAACTGCCTAAAAGCCTAGAGAGCCTCACCCCCAATTACACAGCAGAGGTTTCAGTGTTTCTCTGTGTTAAGAAATAACTTAAAATACAGCAGGGTCAGATAATATTCTTATTTCATTAGTGAATCCTCTGATATTTGTTCTGTTTACAAATTAAATCAATAAATCAATCAGATAAATGTAAGTTAGCCTTATCCAGAATGCATCTCATAAACCTGGTATACATTTAAGCTGTTACATAGCAGCAGGAGACCCTAAATTACAGTTCCCTATTCATGTTTAAATCCACTAGTGTGAATTCAACAATGAGCCAATGAAGACCTAACATATATAGAGACACCTGACAGTTCTACCATTACCTGCAGTGGATTTGATCTATAATTTTCATCTTATAACTCTAAGGTCCTGAAAATCCAGCCAAAATATCAGCCAACTTCTCCCAACTAAGATAAAAATTAGTTGATAGAAGAGCATACCTAATTTATTTAACTGCACTTCCTAGTCTTAGAGGATAATGGCCATTTGTGATTAATTAAAGCCACATCAAGTATTAAACAAGAGACCATCAAAAACATTTGGCTCAAAGAATGCTGGAACAAGAGTATAGTGAAGAACAAAAGTTCATGTGGAATTCTATTTAGACTGTGACTACTAGGCCATCCCTATGGACTGTTGGTAGTCACTACAGTTTCAGAAGGTGCTCCACAAAATAATCATGAAGAAGGAAAAAAACCAAAATCATGTTCCTGAGCATTCAAGCAACAAAACTGGAGAGAAAAAAAAAAAGTAGGTCACCAGTCAAAGTTGAGCGTCATTCTCATCTGGTTACAAATGAGAAACATTGTTTAAACAAAGTACAATGTTATCCATACATTTTTCTTTTCTCTGAAAAAAATAAAAAAGTATTAAGTTATCTAATGATAAAAGACAGATTGATGAATACTTTTACAGGTTATATTTCTTTGAAAATATATACTAGGCGCATAAACATGCCTCATAGGGGCAAAATCTTTGGAGCAAAAATAAGGAACACAAAAGCACAAGACAGAACCCAGAATGCTTTCCAGCTCTTGGTGCTAAGTGTGGGCCCAAGCAGAACTTCAGACCATTTTTGGGGAGACCAGCCTTCATGCCTTGGCTTCAACATCAGGACCTCCCAGCAGGGAACCCAGATGAGCACTGTGGCATTTTTTAGGCAGGGGCTCGTGATGGTCACCAACCTACCAGCCAGAACTTGTTCACCATCTCCAAAGCTCAAACAAAGCAAAAGACAAAGCTAGTATCAAGATTTAACCTTTAAAATTAGACAACTTTCATCTGTTTGATTTCTTAAGCCAATCAGGGCAGTCACATTAGTCAATTTTAATTACCTGACTTCCTTCCCAAGGAAATGGATACAAGTATTGCTCACTGTCTACTCAGACAATAGTGCTGCCTGAGGTTGGCAGTCCTAAAATACTGGGGAGAGAGTCAAGATCACTAGGATCAAAATCCTTCCACCCTGTCCTTGCATCTCCATCAGAGACAGGAGAGGTCTGAAGGATCGGACTATTGCCCTGAGCAGTGGTTTGGCCCTTTACACCACTTGCTTGAGTGGAAAGCAGCTGTACCACAGTCATCAACAGCCAGCTGAGATATTACTGAGTGAGGAAGTTCCTGCCAGCAGCCCCTCTGCTCTCCCCCATTCCTGAGCAGAGATGCTGCTGGGAGATGAGACAGTGAGGTCTGTATATGCAACTGAAGAGAGTTGCTCACCCTAGAATTCCTCCTTTTCTGTCAGGAATCATTAAAAGCTGTTTGTGCTAGCTGTGGAAATCAGTCATGCTCTCCTGGAGCACTCAGATGTATTCTGTGGGTATTGCTGGCTACCAGGCTCAGTTCCAGCATCCCTGTCTGCATGATACCCCTTCTTCCTTCACACCAAACAAAGTTTTGTGGCAGAAGATTACGTAAAATGCATCAGAAAACATTGTTTCTTTGATAAATACTATCAATGCTTCTCAAAAAAACTACGCTAGGAATTATTTTACAAGAAAAAGATCATTTGTAGGCCAGGGACTAAAGCACTACCATGAACTAGGTCAATTCCATAATTTGTTACTGTTCAAAAGTACAATAACAGCAGGAAGAGAAGGTCAGGGTGGAATAATAATTTGTTAACAATTTTAATAGTAAAGTTTTTTTTGTTTTCCCTATGGATTCTCATAGTTATTATAGTGAAATTAAGTGTTTTTCCTCCAAGTGAACTCTTGTTAATCCTTTTATTTAGGTTCAGAGCTACAGTACATGCCCTGCAAGAACATTCATCTACAGTCACAGCTGGAGTTGCAGACTCACTGGCTTGAAGGAATTAATTTCTTTGCAAGGCAAAAGCATCTGAAAAGCCAAAGGCTTATCTACAGGAAAATCCGAATTTCACCACCTTGTACAAAGAACAGGACAAACCAAAAATGTATAATCAGACACGTAATCAAAGAGCAGATGAGAAAAAACTCTGGCACATTAGAAGGATACAATTTGGGGGAGAGGAATATTCTGATGGTTCGTCATACCACATAACAATACTTAGGGGTTTTTTAAAAAATTTGAATTTTATAACCTAAATTTTACTCCAATGAACTGCTACCAAGAGGTCATTCAGACTTCATAGTTCTTAAATCCAGCCACCCAGGCTTTCTACTATCTCATACTTTCGAGAGTAACTTATTAATTTGCAAGACTTGTCTGAAGCCAGTTATAGCATTACCAAGTGAAAAGCTTGTTTTTGCATCACCTTGGTTGTCAACTTCTCAGTCCATTTTCTCCCATGTGAATAAATAACAATAGAGGTGTGAAGAATGCTGGAAAGTCAGACTGTTTGACTGGGCATAACGGAAAAGATTGTCACCAAAAAAATATTACAAAGTAGAACCTTGGCCATCAGACCGCCAAGTGTAGGTATTGAAACAGGTCATGAGCAGGCAGAACATAAAACATGAGTGACAACCTGCACTTGGAACCTAAAATCTGGATTTTCTGCTTTTGATGGTATTCAAGAAAGTACTGCCAAAGCAGTTTCTAACAGTTTAATTTTCTCCATATGAAAAAGAAAAAGGAAAAGAAAATTAGTAAAGCAGTGTTCACATTCAACATTTCTTACAAGAAGTCTTGCATTTGCCAGATGCATCACACTCCTGCTTCATACAGAATGCAGTGAGACATTATTAACTTGATCATGCATGAGTACAGTCAGCACCTTTCTAATTATATGAAAGTTTGACCCATTAAACAGATCAGAAATATTTGTATATCCATAAGCATTCACAGCAATTTATTTTGAGCATATTGCACTGAAATATTTACTTTTGCTTTCTGAAGCAGAGCATCCATGACACTTTTGAGACCTCAATATCTTGATTTTTTTCAAATCATTGCTTTCCTAATCAAGGAATAAAGAGACATAAAAGCTTCATTTAACGAAAACAATTTACAAGTAGATTTTTTTGAGGCGAATCTAAGCACAGAAAATCCGGAGTATTCTTAATCTTTGCCCATATTTTAAGTATTGAACTTGGTTACATTTACAATAGATTTCCAGCACATTCTCTCTGAGAAAATATTACAATCACACTGAAATTCTTAAAAGCCTCTGAAACAGCATGAGCAGGTCTTTACTAGAATTGTTAAATAAGCAGCAGTTGTCAATTAAAAGGAAAAAAGCTAATAAATTGCAATTAATTTGATTTAGAGGTAGAATTTTTATCAGTATGAGGTGAAAATATATCTAATTAAATCACACCAATGACGGAGCATTCTCATTACACATTTATTTCATCCTACTAGTGCATTTAGCATAGCTGCCCTCAACAGTATGTTCTCAAAGAGACACTACTCAAGTAATTCCAGTCAGACTTCACTGATTAAAATTATCACATGGACATAGGGCATCCACTAAGGAATCCACATACAGGAAAGAGCAAGTGCTGTGCAGCCTTTGGAGGTTTCCCTGCTGCTCTCTTCTTGGATGAAGAGGACAAGATTTCAGCGGTAAAGACCAAAGGGAACACCAAGCTCCTCCACTCCAGTGCTGGAGGGTGGGCTGGAGCTGCCAAAGTTACACAGATCCTTCCTTCCACTACACAAAGAGGTTTCCTTCTAAGCACTACTTGCTAAACAGCTTATTTCTTAGGAGATATCTATCAATATAAATTCATATTGCACTAACGTTGCTGCGCACATAGAATGATGCAGTAATACTGTTCTGATGTTTTTCCTCTTCTGGTGTTTCATAATAGCACTGATTCCCCCAAAGGAAGAAAATCTCTGAGCAGGAGCCATTGGGTTACACAGATTAGAGTGGCCTTTGAAGATGAGCTGTGCCAACAGCACACACAAGTTAATAAGGATGTGAGTAATGAAACCAGAGCTTGACACAGAAATATTAAGGATCTCCAGCAGTAACCTGGCTGACCTAGTGGCAGCACATTGCCAAACAGTCAGAAAACTCAATCGTTTTTTCTTTCCTAGGTACCAAAATAACAAACAGCCTTTGAGTTAAAAGCTGACTTAAATCACTTACAAAAGTCATCATGAGCACCACCTCCCCCTCCTTTTTAATTTTGTTCTTTTCATTATCATTATCCCAGGTGGCTTCCAGGAAGTCCCTTGCAAACTAGTCACTATTATGAAGATGGCCTATTTTAATCACAGTCCCTTGACAAGAGCAGCTAATTATCTAACTTTTCTGTTTGAACTACCAGATGGCTTTGCTTCTATACTTAACTTTTAGTTTCCCATAACTTGTGATACTTGCACATTAGAAAATGTCAGAGATTACACAGAACAAAAATAATATCAGTACCAACACCAGTATCTCAGACACAGGCAGGGTAGAAACACATGTATCTACTGCATTCTTCCGCTAAAACAGTAAAGTTACTTAAAATGGCAAGCACCTGTCACATTTTCTTTTCTTATGGGACTTCAAAAGATGTGCCAGTAGGTTTTTGTTGTTATTGCATTGTTTGGGTTTTTTTGTCTCTAAACAACATTAGCATCCATTTCAAGGAAAGCAAGGGGGAGCTTCCATGTTGTTCCCACCAACCCCTTGTGCACTTTCCCAGTTGTCCTCCTCCTGAGATCCTACTTTTGGCTGCACCTACTTGCCTGAGACAGCAGGAAGCATGCCCACGCTGCATGCTGTGGCCCAGCGCACATCGGGACTGAGCATCCAGGAAGCATCTAAGCATGGTGTCCCATGGGACTACGCAAACACCCGAGTTCGGGGGCGGGGATGGTATTGCAAGATTGTCATCACTGACAGTGCCATTAGCAAGTAGAGCTCTCATGTGCCTGCCAAAATGTGTACCAAAGCAGACAGATTTCCGCTGGTTTCAAAAACTGGAGTTCAGGCAGGGTTTGAGAGCATCCTTGTCCATGACATGGTGCAGTGCAGACATAAAACAGGGAGGGAATCTGGCCTGAGTGCATTGGGGCACAAGGAAAATACAGCTGATTCTGAATAAAGACAAAGATCAATTAACAACAAGACAAGGCCAAAGATCAGCCAAGTGAAGGAGCTTCATGCATAGGACACTATATCACAGGAGGGCAAAACCCACTGGATATTAACCATAGCAAACATATCTCTTACGAGTCATGCTCATAAAAACACAAGCAATTTCCTTTTATATTCTTCTCACTATATTTAAAATCTAGAGCTTATTACATACACGTATTCTACACTGCCAAAAATCTTTTTTTCAAAATACAGCAGCAATGCAAACATTGATTTGGTTTTTTCTTATTGGTTACAATTTGTGTGACTACCTGTAGCCATTCAGTGATGTTGCAACATTCACTACAAAATAATTGAAGAACCCAGACTTGAGAAAATTCCAATGACTCTGACAACACAGAGAAGTTTTAACTTCTTTTTTAAAAAGAGTAGAAATGGAGTCTAGTGTCTGGATACAAAAACGAATGAAAAAGCATTGACAGGTAAGAAAACACTGTTTTCAAGTTTCTAAAAAGGCACTACAAGAAATAGTAAATAAAATTTCAAACAGTATTTTTTATTATTTTTGTGTCTGTGTATCTTTAGACAGTCAGTCACTTTTAACCACCTGCTCTAAAAGGTTTAGGATGTATTTCTAGAACTAGGAAAATACCTTCACATTCAGAAAGCAAATTTTTAGTCATATTATATAAGAACATATATACTTAAGTTAATTGTACTGATAACAAATTCATAAGGGAGAATCACTGGGTTTTTTTTTCTTTTAAAGATAGCGGTCAATACTTCTGTGAATAACTAGAAACAGCAACACAACCATATTACCATAGTTTATGATATAGCGAACACAATCAGACAAGTTCCCCTGGGTACCATCACAGCAACAATAGGATGCCTAAATGTAAATCACAATCAGAGTTTTCTCAGGTTTACAGCAGTGGCTCTGAGGCAGGACAGCAGGAAAGAACACATGCCACACCAGTGACAAAACTGATTTTTCCTGGTGTAATGGTTGTTACAGCTTCCATTTGTAAGGCTGCTCATCTCCAAATTCATCATGATGAGGATGCTCATTAAATTAATAGAACACTTCTAGACTGATGAACTTGGGACAGTTGTCAGATTTGGGTCTGGATTCCAAAATTGGTTTGATCTTCTCAACCTTAAGTGGAAATTATGTCAGGTTTCATTTTCTGCCACTAGAGTCCAGCTGAAGTCAGTTCTTGGAACAAGTACTCCAATAGAAACCCAAAACAGAAGAACCTCCACCCCTTTGATATTTGCTTGAAGGTATTTATGAGAGATCTATACATGCAAACCTTCCCAGACTGGATAATAATTTACATCTGTAGAATCCATAACATTAATCTTGCAACAATCACACTGTAACGTCTATTTTTAGAGCTTTTGGAGCTAATTTAAGAGTCAGTGCTGAGCATAAGAGGTCTTGGGAAACTGACTTGTAACAACAATCTCTAGTTATATTCCACAGAGCCCTAGCTCCTCCTGAAATGGAAAACAAGGGTAACTATTGCCAAGAAAATTAAGTTTGCTTGATTTTTCCCATGTTCAATGTTCAGTTAACCACAGAATCACAGAATCAGCTAATGCCACATTCAGTCTTAAACGCCTTCAGAGACAGTGGTTCCATCACCTTCCCAGGCAGCCCATTCCAACGCCCAACCACCCTTTCTGTGAAGAAATTCTCCCTAACGTCCAACTTGAACCTTCCCTGGCGCAGCTTTACACTATGTCCTCTTGTCCTGTCCCTTGTTACTTGCAAGGAGCGAACGGACCCCACCCTGCTACACCCCCCTTTCAGGCAGTTGTAGATAGAGATAAGGTCCCCCAGAGCCTCCTTTTTTCCAGGCTAAACACCCCCAGCTTTCTCAGCGCCTCCTCATCAGACTTGTGCTCCAGACCTTTCACCAGCCTTATTCTGGTAAAGTTCTGTCCTCTTCTCTGGACACACTCCAGCATCTCAACATCCTTCCTAAATTGGGGGGTCCAGAACTGGACACAGCACTCAAGGTCTGGCCTCAGCAGTGCCAAGTATAGGGGGAGAATGACTTACCTGATCCTGCTGGCCACACTGTTGCTGATACAGGCCAGGAGACCACTGGCCTTCTTGGGCACCTGGGCACAGCTGGCTCGTGTTCAGCTGCTGTCAATCAGTACCCAAGGTCCCTTTCTCCCTGGACACTATCCAGCCACTCTGTCCCGAACCTGTAGTGCTTCAGGGGAGTTGTTGTGGCCAAAGTGCAGGACCAGCTTGGGTTCTGAGCAGTTTGCAAAACTGCAGTGTCTGCTGCCACTCCTCAGTTTCAGTTTCATTAAATCAATGGGTGAGGGACTTCAAGCTGCAATTTTAGAGGAACATGTCCTGCCTGCTTTGGTTAGTTTCTGTCACATAGTTTTTGTTCAAGCAGCAGCTGCAGCATGGGAGAGATCTCATCTCCCTGCCCTGTCCTGGCTGCCCAGGCAGCTTTGGCCAAGTCAATTTTAGGCTGCATCTCATTATTGAGCTCAGCTGCACATCATCTCCTCACCTAGAACCCCTAGCTATGTCCTGTCATAGTGTTGGGATAAGACCCCTCTCTTTCCCCTACATCTTTGTTCACACAGACCCAGAAGGAGCTCAAAAATAGCCATAACATCTCTGCAGCATGCCCCCAATGGCAAACTGAAACACTGCTTCGGTGTTCTGTAACTTCAGTTCCCCACTAAAACAAAGAGCTACCTCACCACAAAAAAATATATAAAATTTAACCTATTAATGAACATTAATAACCCAATCAATAATGCCTACATAGGCAAATATTGACAAAGGGCAAAAACTTCAAAGAAGCAACTGAAGTATACTGTGTCCTCCTGAGTCATTCCTCTGCGGGATTACTGCTCCATAGTGACTTTCTTTCAAAGCCCTGACTATCTCACAGCATCTTCTCATGCATATGTATGTTGCCAGTGTCCATTCTACAATCTGAATCACTTCCTGCCTGCACCTTCATTAATTGGAAGCCTCCTAAAAGAAAAGTGAGGGAGTGGAAGGGTGGGAACCTCAGCAGAAAAAATATTTACAGCTAGAAAATACAGGGACAAAACTTTTTTTTCTTGACCAAGAGTAGTAGATATTTAAAAACATATAGTAGATAACACCTCTGAGAGCACATATAAGCAACTGCATACTAATACTAAGCATTTTCATCCTTTCTTCATGAGAGGAGTCAATTGTATAGGACAAGAAATAATTTCTTCCTTTTATTTTCATCCATCCTTGCTACATATCTGTGCACCATCATTTAAGCGTTAAGAGTCTTATATGGTATATAAAGACCTGTGTTCCTGCACACACTTATAATATCATGTTAGAACTCTGATTAAGGGCCATATCTTAACATCATCTAATAAAATTAATAATATGGGTGATATACAGCAATATCAGAAGGCCTCCAGATACAGACCAGCTTGGACAAGCCACATGAGTGAGTTACCTTTAGTACTGCAAGGAACTTGATGAGGTAATTCCTTCAGTAACTTATCAAAGGAAAAAAAAAAACCATACAGCTTTAAATCCTAACTCACACTTTATCCCACATAGCAGCAGGAGGGTTTTACTAATTGCAATCTGCAGAACATATGGACTGGAATACATCCCATCATCCAGCACCTCAAAACTATAGGCATTAAGTCGCTAAGCTTTAGCACAGTGTTTACAATTTGCCTTATGAATATGTCACTGCATTTTATATTACTAAGGCATACATGTAAAGAAAAGAAAGAAGCTTTATTGGCTGCAACTAACACAAACATGAAAGAAATCCATCACTACACTGCCTTTCCATTGAGGCTAAGCAAGGACAGTGGTTTTACGACCCCCTTTTTACACAAAACAGATTCAGAATCTTTTTTTCCCTGCCTTCACATATCCTGACTGCATCCTTGTGTAAGGAAGCCTGTGAGCCTTTGAAGCCTCCACCCAAAACAAACATGAATCTTTATAACTTTTGTGATCTGCTTTTTGGCCACCCAGTGAGAATCTAACAGGGTCCCTTGTTTGAAGGCCACCACAGAATAATACTAACAGGAGAAAAGAAAGAGAAGATGAGATCCAAATATAATCATTACACAATATTTTCTTAATGAAATATAAATCTGCTTTAATCTAAACAGTATGTTAAGATCTTTATTAATCAACTTCAAAATGAGGGACTACATACATCAATTTAGCAGAGTGAAACCAAAACAAACAGAAAATAATTTTAATGCTTAGACAGGAATTCTAAAAATCACACATCTCTCAGATAAGCAGGCAGTATTATCCTAAATTTTGAAACCTCTCCTAAACAGGCATTCCTTGCAGACATATCAACCTGTGACTGACGTGGGTTCTTCTAAGAATAATCAAGCTGTGTCTCCAAGAGCACATGCTACACAGGACTACGGTGTTGAAACCCCAGACCAGACACTGAGGAGAAGCTGCCTCAAGTTTCTGGAATCCAAGAAACATGTTTTGGGAAGTCTCTCTCACCCCACTCTCTCATCCCCAGTTCACATGAAACAGAATAGCAAGTGCTGTTGTACAGGTGAGAACTCAGTACCAGAGGGATACTTTCTTCCATCCTCCCCACAACTTTGAACACCTTCTGTCATAGATTGAAAGATAAGTGTGTATTCTATTTGCCATCTGTTAAAGGTGTGACAGTTATGTTCTGTTAATTAGGCAGTTTTTCTTATCTCTTCCACAAATCAATCCTCCCTCCAGGAAATATCTTCCGTTAATAGGCCATTGAGTGTCATTTCATGACTGATAAAATTCCATCATCCCATTGAGAGATGCTCTGCCCAAGGGGGAGGGACCACACATTCCTCCGTAGATATATTCTGAAATTTTGGGATACCAAACAGGCCACTCCACTGGATTCTCAGAGGAGCAGCTCTTTCTTACTGGATTCTCCAGAGGAAAACTCCACACTTCCACAGGATAATTCCGTCAACAGAACTACATCTGTCACTCCAGGAGGACTGCAGCTACCACTTCAATTAGACTGCTATCACCAACGTGTCAGGTCGTATTCTGACTCTGTCAGTGTTGTTTAGTATTACTATATTGTTTATTTTATTTTATCTTATTTTTATTTTCCTTACTCAATAAAGAACTATTATTCCTGCTCCCATATCTTTGCCTGAGAGCCCCTTAATTTCAAAATTATAACAATTCAGAAAGAGGTTTACATTTTCAATTTCAGAAGAGGCTCCTGCCTTCCTTAGCAGATGCCTGTCTTTTCAAACCAAGACACCTTCACTCTAAAAAAAGTATGGATTGAGCAGTACAGCTAAGAAGGTATTAGCTGTCCCCTTATCATGATCCAATACTGTATTTGGCTCCTATTTATTTCACACTGTCATGATTTACAACTTCACAGCCCCTTTTTATCACCCCTCCGTTCACATTTCTGAGAGCATTTTAATTTCCAGTTTGCAAGGAAGCATTCATTCTGAAGGATTCTGAAGTTGCTTCTATATAGTATAGGATACTTCTAAAGAAAACCCAGATGTAATTCCAGTTTAATGTCTTTTTGCTACTAAGTTATGCATACCTAGGAAATCCTTTAAACACAAAAAATCATACTCTCGGGATTTTTCTTAGCAAAAACAACCTGTAACTTTTAGATATTTCAAACTGTCCCATGTAGTCTGCCTTACACTCGTTTATTAGCATTTTTATCTATCAACCCATGAGTGTATTTCAAAAAAGTTTTAAAAGGACACTCAGAAGTGCACTGCTATGATATAACGCAACAGTTAATTATTCATTACAATCATTAACTGCAAAGGCAGAGATACTGAAATAACCCTTACAGTGAAACTTTCTCATAAAAGAAACAGGAAGAAGCACTGATCAAGACATATGGACACATATCTGTCTCATATTGGCTGCTTTGTTTTTCCTTCACATTCGCATGAATTACTCTAAAAGAAGAACAAAAAACAAGTGGAAACACAGATCAATATGTGGAAGCTCTGTGATCCACCTATAGCACTCCTTCCTGGCTCACAAACTGTCAACATAACACAGGAAAGATTAGGAAAAAATTGCACTGGTAAAGTGTTCTGAAACTTTTCAGAAAATTAAATTATATGTCCTGAGGAAAAAAACCCCTAGTTTAAGGCCTCTTAAACCTCATTTTCCTACACCTTCTGATTTGATAACATCTCTTCACAAAATGAAATCCTTTAATCTCTATTTACTTGCTGTGGCACCTGCATCCTAGGGCTGGGCTTTCCTTGTTTGTGGTTTCAGAAAATCATACTCTAGGGATACACAAACAGAAGTGTCCATCAGGTCTCTTAAAGTGCAGAAAACCAAGGTTCTTGAAGAGAGGAGGACAAATAGGCTGCTAGACACAGCATTTCTGCAGAGATACAGAGCCACATGCACGCACAATACAGGTCACCAAAAGTGAGAGAAAGTGGCGATGTGTAACAGTTCCGTGGAAATGAACGCTGCAGTCAACATATTTTGCAAATCAGGGCAATGAATATGTGATCCAGCCCCTGTTATTTCTTTAAAGTGTGAGGAGAACTTTATGATACAGTAAATATATCACAGCTCACATGTTATCTCACATAAGAAGGTTCTAGGTGTTAAATGAGCCAAAGGTAGGAAATTGCCCAAAGGTGTATGTACTGCAATGCACTGACTCAAGTAGCGAACAATGGCAGGGTCCAGACTCCTGGAATCCACTGATACCAGGCAAGAATGCATCTGCAGAATAAACATGGGACCACCCAAACCTACAAGCTCAAAATACCATCAAGAGGAAGTTTGCTTGGGGTGCATTTCGGTCTGCAAAAAGGCAAATTGCTACAATATTTTATATCTTCAGCTACTCTCACTCAGTGCTACAGATCATCTGACAGGATTTATTCACGTTTAGCAATAATATTCAAAGAATTGTTAGAAAAATAAATAAAAGCCTTATCAACGTCTTAAGCATAAACACATCTTAAACTATATTTCATGATGTTTAGGATTTTGACAATTAATTAATTTTTTTTAAGCAGGTCATTGTAACATACAGTAAGTACCACACTGTGTGAGCAAACACAGTTCTGGGGAAACACTACTGTCACCTTTTTCCCTCTACAATGTCTGTCACTGCCATTCCGGAACCAGGCGCCTCTCTCCCTTTAAGATAGTGCTGCTCACAGCTCCCTACTTAGCATGTGGAAAGAGGAAAACTTTCCTAAAGGAAACATCTTGAATACATGTTAACTGCTGAGAATTTAAGGAAGATACACTACTGAATTACCAGTTTTATTAAAACCTGAAAATACAGGATATGCACACAGTACAAAGAGGATAAACTTGTCAATTTCTCACCGTATTTCCATTTTTTCAAATTCTACACAAAGAATGAGGGATTCAGCACGACCCAGTTTGCTGCTGTCTCATCTTCCCTCCATCACAAGAACAGTTCAAGTGAAAATAATCCCTTCTCACTCACTACATATTCTCTGTTAAGCAATACATCAGCTGAATAGCCCACATCATCCCAATGAAGATGCTGAATGGTTATCTCTCAAACTGAATCTTTTTTTTCTGCTAGACTTATATGGTGCTAGGTACCAGTTGCATAGAAAATGCCAATATATATATATATGTATGTATGTATATACATGGACACACTCCCCATGATTAAGAAAGGCTGCCTATGAGATTCTGGCTATGCACAAGCATTCCTTCCCTTGCCACTAACCAGAATGTAAAATAACTCTCCTCCCCTGAAAATTTCCTTTATTGGGATATTTGTTTCAAATTCATCCAAAAAAAAAACCTAAATCAACTGACAAATCTGAAATAGCTAAACTGCCATTTACAACTGCAATCTAGCTATGGTCAAGCATTTGTTATTTTTATTTGCAGAAGATCAAAATTACTTTCAGAATAAAGCACTTTTTCAAAGGCCCTTGGTGCAAGTTCAATTTGTGAAAACTCATCACTGACAACATTATTATATTCCTTTCTATGAGGTCTAGTTCTGCATTCCCCATAGAAAGTACATTAACCTCTCAAATAAACGAGCAATATAGGCTTGCTTCCAGCTGCTTGTAAGCAGATGAGACTGAAAATACTTCAAACCTGGAGGCTGGAACCAGTTGCTGTCTTTTATAGAAGCATTTGTTTCATCCCAACATCCTTGTTGATAAGATAAAAAGAAATATTTTCACAATTCAAAAATCTCCTTTCCGGAGTCACAGAAAAAGAATTAACCTTTTATTTGCAAAAAAGCACTAGAATATTAAAAGGAAAATTCATAAGATGAATTATATATGCAGCTCAAAAAAAAATTGTATGTCTTTGGTATTTCCACAAACCTTGAAATAGAAGTCGGCCAGAACTTGGGTTTGGGTTATTTAATGTTGTGATTTTGAAAGGAAAAAACAAAAAAACCCTAAACAAAACAACAACTGTCATATCTGAGATTGATAAAATAGTAAACTTTTTCATGAGGTAAAACCATCGGTATCTCAAAGCATGGATTCCATGTATAGAACATTCCATATATTTGACCACCAGAAATGTTAATTTCTACAGCAGAAGTCACCTAGCTATCAGTCCTTGGAGGGTAGGTGTAAGTATTAATCCAACACCAATGCATATAAAGCATCATTTATTTTAAAAAATCACAAGGAAAGAAGTGGCCATGACTCTTCCAGAAAGAGCTAGCAGGGACCACTTCTCCAGAGTGTTGATGTCCTTGGGAATTCCTCCTCCCACTCACAAACAAACAGCAGCAATTAGACAGCACTTGCTTACTTGGGGGAGGGATGGGAGGGCCGGGAGAGAGGGGAAAGTGACGGGGGAAGCATTCAGAGTGGTTTTAGCTTGCTTTTTTGCATGGTTTGATCTCTGGCAAAGAAGCCTGAGACCAGCTGCCATGGTGTGTCAGCTCCCTGCAGACCCGAAGTGAGCTGTGGGATCGTGGTTTGGTAAACTTCAGACCAGGTCACTGGGAAAAGCCATTAGTAATGCAGTTACAAACCCGAGTCAGCAATGGCATACAGCTTTAAGCAAAAACATCCTTTCTAGTTTCAGCTGTGTTTGCACTCCAGTTAAACACTGACATTTAATAATTCTCACATAAGAGAGTCCTAAAGAAAACCACTCACTAAATATTTATTTTTGTTTAAATACAGTGTGACTCAGTTTTGGGTAGGTCTCGTCACTTCTAACTGGAATTCCCCACCAGGTCAGGGACTGGTTATGAAGCGGCAGATCCAGCTCAGCCCCTCTCCTTCCCACATGGACTCCCCGTGAGATTGGCTCAGGATGGGCTGGCTCTGTGCTAGCTCATGCTCAAATCTGCATGAAATCACCCCTGAAGAGGCTGCTGGGTACTGAGGGAGGAATTCCTCCTCTCCCCCAGCCCCCAGGCAGACACCTCTGCCCTCTCTTTATTCTTCACAGCACAGCGACACGCTGCAAGTATGAAACCTCCTAGATTAATAATGAGAACGGGGCAATGATCTCCCTGGACTGCATCCATTTCATGGAACTATGAGAACTTGGATTTATTTCAGTAATGGAAAGGAATTAAATGCAAGGAGCAAGAGGAGGTTTTCCACACAGGTGTTCTACATCTCCAAGGAAGCAAGGGGACAAAACTCACACAAAGACATTTCTGGTGCATGTTGTAGGCCAAATTTCTAAACTTTCAACCTTTTGGCATTTTCAGCTTTGTGCACTTAATACTATTCCTCATACTGATTTTACACAGTACTTGTGCTCTTTTATTATGCTTAGATAAATCTGCATGATTGGCACAGAGCAAATATCTTCACCGAGGAGAGGTGCACTCAGATTTGAATGAATACACAGCGAAAAAAAAACAGACATTGGGAAAAAGTTGGCACGGTTTTTGGTCACAGTTTTATTTACAAGCCAGTATGTCCCAGATGCAAGCCACATGCATCCTATTTCCAGTGGTGCCAATGTATCAAGTTTAGCCCTAAAATTACTAGGTTAAAATAATAGGGGATATTTGTTTTCCTAAAAGATTATGCACTTATTGAAGGCATGGGTAACTCTCACACACGAGGAAGAGGAAGGTACTCACCAAGAAAGCACAAAAACTGTTCCACAGGTCCTATCTCTAACACAGTGTTTCTCTCCTCTTTTTGCTCTGACTCTTCAGCCTAGAAATTGCAAAAGGTATTTTGTTGCTCCTCAGGCAGGCTACCAGCTTTGAATGCAAAACCCTGATGGAGACTGTTTGGAAGATCCCTCTAATGCACCAACAGGCCACGGACCAGGTGCACAGAGGTCTTGGCTAACCTGTGTAATCTTTCAACACTGAGTAATTCCAGGCCTGCTGCAACTAGTAAGGTCAGTGGATACATACAAACATTTTACCAATGACAACTTCTACATGAAACAAATTCTTTTTCCCTTTCTGACACTACAATATGCTGCTTCATATACATTGTTGGGTAAATGTTGCCCAAAAGAAAAAAAAAAGTTTGAGAGCTATTTCCACCCCATTATTCTATTTTCATAAACAAGGAAAAAATGAGGTAAATCTCCTCTAGCCACTGCTTTAGTGAAAAGCAAAGACTGGATAGAAAAGTTAACTGTCAAAATGTTGCTGCATATGTCAATTTAGGGAGAAGGATCAAACAGACAAAAGGAAATGCAATGTGGACTTTAGGATCTCAGAATGGTAAATCTTGAGAAACCAAGGAAATTACTAAGGCTATCCTCAAACACTTCTGCTCAAACACAGAAATACCTCACTTGAAAAAGGCAAATGTTATTCACACTCTCATTCCAAGCAGGAAGGGAAAAAATGGTAAGGAAAGATTGGAAGCTTGCCCAGATGAATAAACACTTCAAACAGGATATTGAGAGGAAGTCCAGACTCTACAAAGAATGAAAAGATTAATTAGGAAGAAGACAATGTCTCAGGCCTACGAAGTGTTGAAACTGTAAAAGAGGACAGAAGCTCAGCCAAAGGGAACTCAGCCCAGGCAACCCAAAATGAGTTTGCCACGCGTATGAGGATGTCTTCCAGAATTTCACTGTGGCTGCTGACTGATTTGGCAGCCAGGCACAGGGACGGCACGACTGGGTGGGAGTCTTCAGCTGCTTCCAGGCCCGATTAATTTAGATTTACATCTACACAGCCTACCATCCCAACTAGAGCAATTACTTTAGATGTACCATTTCTCTCATCAGGCGAAGAGAAAAGGAAGTCCAGTTGCACTGCACTGAAGTCTCCTGCAGAGCTAAGTGAAGCAGACTGAAGTGCTGTAAATGACACAGACAATTTTAGAAGCAGAGAGGAAAGGTGAAAGACAACCACTGCCTAGCCATTTGTGTCACCACACAAATGACACAGGCTGGGGCAGTCGAGCTGAAAGCCTCAACAGGTCACAGGCTCAGCGTGGCAACTGCCAGAGTATTTCTGATATTCGCAGTGGGCTCTGGCTACTCCTCCTAGCAAAACAATCTGCTGCATCTTCTCCCACACATTTCCTGCCAAGCATGGGGCCACAGGGCCCAGAGAAAATTACTCTAGATAGATTTTTCCATAAACATAAGTTACAATGTCTCTTCTTCACAGTGTGTTATGAAACAAGGGAAATAAAGATGCACTAGTAGCCCCTTTGGAGCAATAGCTTTTTCTACTTTTCTCTCTATTACAGTTGCAGTACCCATAGTATTTTTCTTCACACTTCACTCCCTTCATACCCAAAACATAATAGACAAAGCAGATTTAGAACCATACTCATTTCATCCTCTACCTATCCCCCCCACCCATGTACAAAAACACACTCCACAGAAAACCTTTGCTTTATTAAGCTCTCTAAATATGTACATATATATACTGGGGGAGTGGGAGGGATGTTGGTGATGTGAATTATTGTTAGGAACAGTTCTTTGTTACTAACCAAACCATTTCTGTAATCCTTACCCAACAATAGATGACACAGAACACAATACAAATCTGACTGCCCGCTGGCAAAAGTTAACATGGAATATCATTTTTGCAAAAGAAGAGTACTTTTGCAAGTGCTAGTTTGGTCAGGTCAACAGGTCCCGAAATAAAGAGACACATTTGTACATTCAACACATAAGACAACTCAAACTTTCCGAGTATTAAAATGGAAACTGTAGCTGAACCTGAAGATATATGGAAGCAGGAGAAATGCAATATCCTAATTGAAAGCAAGAATACATCTCATTTCTTTAATGCATTTAAATTCTTTTATGTGAATAGAAAACTGACATCAAAGTCCAATGTTGCTGTGGGTGTCAGGTTTGTGATTTCTCATTAAATCGTATCTCATTCTATTAATTTCTTATTGGATTTGGTATTTTCAGGTTTTCCTAGATTAACAAGTTAGCAATCAGTCAATCAAAATTTTTGATTGACTGATTGCTAAGTTGTTATTCTAGGAAATATTTTGAAGGACAGTCATCTACAGAGTTTTGCTCCTTCAGGGTCCAGGAACACACCTGCCATGACCAAGGTGTACATACAAAAATTACTGCAAAGACACTTCCATGCATCAACTGAACCAATGTGACTGGTGCTCCCAGAAATGCAAAGCCTCAGACACACGCTACTCCCTCCAGGCAGCAGGCTTTGAAACAGGCCATGAAGGTCAATAAATATCTGATCTCCCCAAGCCTAAGGGCAAAAAAAAGTAAATTCAAGGATATGACAAAACCATACTACTACCCACTGAAATGAGCTCTCAGACACTGAAACCCTCTTGCAATAAGAGCAGCAAAGGAAGGGAGAACTATTTTGAAATCTATCTTGAATGATACTCAGAAGAAGACAGTTAAAAAAAAAAAACACAGAAAGCTGCAAAAAATAAAAACACACATACACTTGTAAATAAACAGCACGTTTTACCATAGCATCAGCTCCTGTGGAAATTGTGGTAAGCAGCCCCAGATGGAGCACGTTAATGCAATATCAAATGGCAGGAGCTGAGAACTGTGTGAAGGCTTGTAAGAAAGCAAAATCAGCTCAGACTCTTCACCGAGAGACACAGTAATAGGTCCTCTGCCTTTGAAACACTTCACAGGAGAGTGTTCTGAGCAGTGCACCTGTAGATGGAAAACTTGTGGGGTGGGAGAAGAAAATGCAAAACAAATCAGAAGAAACTTGTAATTTCTCTGCCTAATAATTTCCTATGATCCAGCGAGTATCACTTTAACCAAATGAAGCTCAGCTACTCGGTTCCAATAAACTCTAGTGCTGCCAGGGGTGCAAGATAGACCAAGCAGCTGCAAAAGCAGCTGTTCTTGTGCTAAGAAACATAAGGACATGTGGCACAGAGCTACAAACAGCCTCAGTGCTCTGCTGAGTACTACGGGCAAATTGCAAAGATGTTTTTACCAGTTCTGGACCTTGCTACCTCAGCGATTACCTTACTTCCCTGAACAGTCAAAATTAAGGTCAGGAAAAGCGATGAAGGTAGGAGAACTTGTGAAGAGACAAGAATAACCATAGAGCCGGAATTTTCCATATGGGGCATCAGTTCTGAACCTTTCTTCTAGGCTTGGTGCATGACAGCACGTATTTGTCAGTGTCTCAAAGAATTACAAAGCTGCTATTGATTTCGATGTATTTCACTGGAAACCTGAGGGAAGATCAATGATTTTCTTATATTGTTTCCTTCTAAAATTTTGGCCCTGAACATCTGGAAGGAGTTATCTGATTTCCTCTTATTTTCTCATCCTCTTGTATCTAGTTTAAAAACTAGTGGTGTACAACTTATCTCCAGAAGTATTTAACAAAAAATTTAAATTCTGCAAAAGCAGTCCTGCAGAAATATGAAGAGAGGAACTAATACAGAAAATCTTCTTCAGGAGTTTTTCCAAGATTCCTTTGAGTTAGAGAAACACAACCCAAGTTTTTCTACTGTGAGGAGCAACACCGTTCCATAGACATGTTCTGCTCTCCCTGCAATATTACTTCATTAAAACCAAAAACCAGAAAAAAAGTTACTTTCAAAGTCTGTGTATCGGCTCTGTACTAGTCCATTGGTAGTAGGATTTAGTCATGAAAGCTGTATAAAATCCAACAGAGAAGTAGATTAAAAATTTCCAAAGACTCAAGTCCATGCATTTAAATTATTGAACTAGAACTAAGAGAGACAATGATAAAGAGTCACGTCTAAATAATCCTCAGATATTTCAGCCACTCTAGCAAATATTTGCTGTTTCTGTAAATCTCCTCTCAGCACCTGTCAAGAGTACAGCCAGCAACGTGGGGGAATAAATACATTCGGCAGGCACAGATTTCCAATAAATCCAGTGAATTTGGGAGCTCACTAATTCCTCTCTACAAGCAAGGAAAAAATTCTACTAAAAACCTTAATCTCCCATGTGCTGATACAGCACTTCCCAACTCCAAATCACAGGGAATTTTCCCAACTGTCAGCACTGAGCTCAGCAGGGGCATCAGCAGGAGAGCAAGGGCAGGAGCAGGACTTAGGGAGCACAACATTCACTATGCTGAGACTGGAGGTTAACATTCAAAGACAACAAGTCATAGTGGGAGAAGGGAAAGGAAGCAATGCATCAAAGCCAACTGGCTTGGTTTTGCCCTTCTACCCATTCATTAAAACTGCTTTTGTCCCGGGTTGCATCTTTCACCACATGAAAGGAGGGGCTTGTTTGTTTGTTTTCTTCAGTATTTACTTATTTATTCTGCTGGCATTTT
This sequence comes from Irena cyanogastra, assembly GCA_013397155.1. Taxonomy (NCBI): domain Eukaryota; kingdom Metazoa; phylum Chordata; class Aves; order Passeriformes; family Irenidae; genus Irena; species Irena cyanogastra. The sequence continues at coordinate 433,159 of VWZV01012757.1, read as the reverse complement.
ACTTCCCTCAAAACCATCGCTATTGAAAGATAATATATTTCTTCAGCTGAGCACCAGTGTCAAAACTCACACAGGGGACTTGAACTGCTATTTTAAAGCAAGCTATATTCAAGAAAAATCATTAAAAAGAGACGCAGATAAGGCCCTGTTGGTGTTTACAACCATGTTGTATTAATGCTACTGTCCTGCACCTGTAAAGCCTGATACTATTTGTGTCTACAAGCCACTACACTGACACACAGCCAGAAAGCCTGACAGGGCTGCTAAACTCTGGGAGGAAAAGAAAAAAACATTGAGTAAGCAGGTCTTTGTGTAGCAGATAAAAGAAAACCTGAAGGTTGCAAGATTTTTTTACTTTTCCTTACTGCCATAGAGGAAAAGGAGCATTTTTTTGGTTGAATTGGACACGCTCATTTCTTCTCTTGTTCTGATTTCTCTAAATCTTTATAGAATCATACAATCCTTTAGATTGGAAAGGACATTTAAGATCATCGAATACAAGTGTTAACCTAACACTGCCAAGTTCCCCATTAAACCGTGTCCCCAAGTGCCACATCTATACATGCTTTAAGTACCTCCTGGAGTGGTGACTCAATCACTACCCTGGGTAGTCTGGTCCAAATGTGACTACCCTTTCTATGAAGAATTGTTTCCTAATATCCAATCTAAACCTTCTCTGGCAACTTGAGACCATTTCCTCTTGTCTTGCCACTTCTCCCTTGGGAGAAGAGACCAGCCCCACCTCACTACAATCTTTTTTCAGGTAGTTGTAGAGAGTGATGAGTTCCACCTGAGCCTCATTTTCTCCAGGTGAAGCAAATCCAGCTGCTTCAGCTGCTCCTCATATAATTTGTGATTCAGATGCTTCCCCAGCTCTGCTGTCCTTCTCTGACAGCTCCAGCATCTCGATGTCTTTCTTGAAGGGCGTGGCCCAAAATTAAACACAGAATTCAAGGTGTGGCCTCACCAGTGACAAGCACAGGTGGACATAGTAGGGAATACTTCTACTGGCCACACTATTGCTGACACAGGCCAGGATGCCATTGGCCTGCTTGGCCACCTGGGGACATGCTGGCTCATGTTCAGCAGCTATTGACCAGCATCCCCAGGTCCTTTTCTACTGGGCACCTCTCCAGCCACATTCCCTCAGCCTTTAGCACTGCAAGGGCTTCTGAACTGAGTGCAAGACTCAGCACTTCACCTTATTGAGCCTCATACAACTGATGGCCTTGAGCCATCAATTCAGCCTCTCCAGATTCCTCAGAAGAGCTTTCCCACCCTCTAAGATCAACATTCCTGTCCAGCTTGTTGCCATCTGCAAGTGGGCCAATGGGTGCCCTCAGTCCCCTTGTCAAGAGGGGACATTAAAGATATTAAACAGGACTGGCCCCAGTACCGAGCCCTGGGGAGCAGCACTATGGCACAGAGCACAGGCATTGATGACAACCCTCTGAAAAACTTAATGACTGGCAAATGGTTGCAGTGTACAGTAATACTAGAAGCTGTGAGCTACCTCAGAGGAAGGAAAAAAAAATAGTGTGGCCTGAAACAGCCAGTCAGTGCTACATGCTATGAATACAAAACAGAGTGCAGTATGTGTCAGGTTTTGACCTCTGTCACTTATGTATTTGCATCCTTTCCAGTCAGCCTTCCTGATTTCACAGCCATCCTGCTAGAAATACCCTCTGTGTCTGTTCAACACCTCTGCCAGGCTGAGCTCACGCTCTTATCAAAGGAAAACATTCCAAAAGGGTTTAGCTGTCGAATTATTCACCTCCAGATCCCAGGAAAGGCTATGGTCAAATTCTCTGTCTGTCTCGCAGGATTTCTTGAACGCTTTGCACAACTTTCTTCAGCCAAGGCACTGGAAAAACTTGGAAATTCCCAAAGGGTGGGCCTGTGCACCTCAAATGGAGCTTGGTGCAATTAAAAGGCCGGGTGTGTCCCACATGCTGCCTACTGTGCCTGGAAGCACATGGACACGTGTACTTTCACCATTAACTTCCACACACCAGGAAGACCTTGTTTCTTGCTTTTTCACACATTCCACACTGCAAGGTGGTTAGGAGAGAGCATGAGGAGCCTCAGGTAAAGGGAAGCTGTGGGAGCCCATGGCCAGGAGTAGGAAGAGATAAAATGGAATCTCACCAGTGGCAAGATGTAAAACCATTCAACGCATGCTGGCAGGCCGGCAAGCCATACCTGGAGCTTCAGGAAAAATATGGCAGCAACTTAAATAATTTTCACTAAAAACAGTCCCAAAACAAAACCAAATGGATTAAAACACACACACAAAAAAAAAAAAAAACAACAAAAAAACAGAAAAAAAAACCACCAACAACAAAAAACCACTCAGACAAACAGTTCCACTGACAAGGAGAAATACTAAGTGTGCTCCATGGGCCACCTGTGGCTCACAGATGCCACATCAGCTTCTCAACCCTACATCCTCCCCTCCCTGAAGGGCATCAGACCCCTAAAATACATCAGAACAGCATTTTTTGTATTACGCCACTTTACAGAATAGCAACCAGAATCAACTCAGCCAGGGAAAAATACTACGGTTTATCAGGTCAGAGCACTCCCTAGGAAGACAACAACATGGTTTCCACTATCAAACTGCTTATGGCTTTTAACCCCATGATAATTAAAAGCCAAAATACATAAACTAATAAAACTAATGTGAGGGAAGGAACAAAGTGCTTGGGACAGGTACCTCACTGCGTGTCTGGGCTAGGTGTAAAACTGGCACCCCAGCAGCTTTGCATCCGCTTCATAACCAAGCAGCACGACGACCAACCCATGTGGTAGGAAACAAACCCCACATGAGAACTTCACTTTGTGTTGGGACACAGAATGTTAAAGGAGTTAAAAATGAAGGCATGCATGCATTGGTGTGATATTACTCAGTGTGCCACATGTTCCACCAGTAGCCTGTCAGACAGCAAAGGCTGGAAATCAATGAACACAAGCATCCTCTTCTCAATTAAAAAAAAATCTATAAAAACTCTTTTAATATGTGTGCATGTGTAAAAACCCACACTTCTTTTAATAGTTCATGTTTTTCATTAACAAGTACTGTTTCACAAGCAGTAAGAGTATGCAAATTATGCATTTTGATTGCATAATTTTACTATAATAATTTACACCACCACCCCCCCTAAAAAAGAAGAAATCACAAAATCAAGACCAAAACAGCCTATAACTTCAGTTGAGATAATTGTACAATCCCTCAGACTGAAAGCATTCTATGCGAATTTGGCAACAGCTTTCCAGTGCATCTCATTTATAAGTTTTGACAGGCCAAATTCTGCAAGCGATTTGTTGAAATTTTACTCTTCTAATGTTCCTTCCAGCTGACAACAGGGCTACAGGAATGAATTCTTTCTCACGTTTATCGGGCATACTTCACTTTTAAAGGAGCCAGGTACTGGGAAGCAAATGGCTGGGAGCATCAGCTGGCTTCCTCTGGGCATTCCCAACTGCTTTCCAGGATTTCCCATGGAGATGTCAGGAGTTTATGCCTGACGATACATGGCAGAGGAGGAACACGATCTCAAGAAGCCAACCACCTCCCAACTTGTGTATGCAAAACACAGAATAAATGAAACAAGAGCCTAATACTTTAGAAGTATTACTGCTAAAAATACTTTCATTCACCGTGAGTAAGGTCTCCATGGAATCTTCTGCTCTGCATACAGACATTTCTACAGACCATATGTCGGCAGTAACATGGCCTTTTTCCTAACACCACTAACAGGACAGCACAAAAATTTAGCAAAGCATATACATATTAAGATTTGTATACCATCACATCACTACTATTAAAATTGATTGGTTCAGGAAACTATTCTCACTGCAAACCCCTCCTTTGCAGATCTTTGATGGAATCCTGCCAGTTTTGGAATAATACTGGAATTAATATTCAACCATCATTTAAGTAGAACTCATCAGAACAGCACCAATTTTTTTCCCAGGTAATAAGCAACACAAATTCTAATCTGGGGAGCAACTTCAGATTGATTGTCAATACAAATATAGGCACTGCAGCAAAATGGAGGAAATATACGAAGGAAGGAAGAGGAAATATTAGTACATTTTTACAAGTGAGGAATTAGGCACAAAAAGTTGCAAGAAAGGATGAAGGAGTCATAAAACATACCCTAAGTGGAATTTAAATAAGAAGTAGGGAAAAAAACATGCAGCCAGGAAGTGGACAAAAGAAACTTTTAAAATATGAACCTCCTACATTTGAAGAGCTCTTTTGCATACGTCACTTGTCAAAACAAATGTAGTGCAACAGTGAATAATGCCTCCGAGCTAAGCTAATTATCCCCATCTGTAGCATCCTGTGGATAAAGTCTGTCTTACTGACTCTGAAATAGCATAAATTTTAAAAAAACAGCACTGTTACAGTAAGCATTACTATGCTGAAACAATACTATTCAATGCTATACTGAACTCCAAAGTGGTTCGAAGGAGGAGGGGAGGTGTCCCCAGTGAGGAAAATAACAGCTGAAGTAGACTTTTTTAGTCATGCAGATTTCAATGCATTGCCTAGAGGCACTCTGCATCACAGAATTAGTAAACTATGCAAAAGAAATGTTGCAACCAAAGTTTACTTAAAAATAAAGCTTTTTTTTTCCAAAGTGCTAGGCCATTTGAGAAGTTTCACTTTTCCCCTCCTCCCACTGGCCTGCAAATTCTTCAGAGTAATGCAAATTTCAGGCCTTATTAGAAGTAATTCTTCTGACCATATTTTTTTGTTATTAGTCTATATTAACTTTAGAAAAATTGTTGAAGGTTCATTTTCTTTTCTGAAACCACTTTGAATGCAGCATAGGTCTCAAAGAAGATAAGCTGCTTTATCTCACTTTTCCAGGCACTGAAAAGAATAAGGACAAAAAAGCTGACAGGACATATCTGGGTAAATTACGTACACTCCCACCATACACCACTTGGAAACAAGCAGAATCTGGCCATAGAAGCATTCATCAGTACTTCACTTAACAGCATTAAAACACCATTCCTTAAAAAAAAGGGAAGGAGAAGAGACAGTGCTCAATGATAACACAGTTAATATATGAAGCTGCATAATCTTACCACAGTCACAGTCAACACAGATATCTAAACACTGCTCATTCAAATGCAGGGGGACTCCATTTACTATATAATTTGTCTTTTGCCTAGAGATTCAAAGCTTCACTTAGAAATAAATGAAGAGTAATGACTTCTCATGAACTTTCCCTGATTTGTAGCCAGTTAATTTCCTCCTCCCAGTAAAAGTCTGTTGTATGTCACACATCCTGCTTCAGGCTATCACTGAGATGGGGAAACTGTGATTCGTTTCTTCCTATTACATACTTCAAAACCAGGAAATACATCTGTTATGAATTTTTTAAGAATAAAACAAATATTAAAGACATTAGCAGAATGCTGGAAGAAAATTCCCAGGACTATAATTACACACATGAGGAAAGAAACATTTAAAAATATATTAACAAATACAGTGCTTCCAAATTTATCAGGAAACAGTGATAGAATTAACACCACAAACAACTAAACAACATTAAAAAAAAAAATAAAACAGTCAACAATTCAGAATGGGAAGAAAGAGTTGGCACAAGGAAAATACACCCAAAATTAAGTTTTTCATTGGAGACTGCATGAAGGCAAGAATGCTGTAGTCTCAAAGGAGACCTGACCCCATTCTCCTTCTTCCATCCTTCCTTGGTGGGCAGGAGAGTTCCTCATTAATACATAATTCCACAAAAGGTCTTTAAAGGTCCTGCAATTTAAAAGTAGTTTCTAGAAATTATCTTGTAATTAGGACAGTTCATTAACTAGCCTGCTACGTGTAACTTCTTCACAGTTACTCACACAAAAAAAATAGTAAAAGTTCTTTACAAGCCCATTGAGAAAAACCAGAACAACTTGGAATTTAAGCCCCATGGCCTCAGCCTGGGAAGCTTGGCAAGAGAAGGCATAACAGTGATTCACACTTCAGCTTCTCACTTCCTGATACAGAGCCTCTCGCTGGGAAGACTCCCAAAGCATTTTACAAGCAAACTACCAGTACCAACCCCATTCATCATTGAAACATGGTTCTTTGCATCAAGTCAGGAGCTTCTCAGCAATACAGGGGAACAGAAATTCAGCAGAAGGAGGAAGATGGCTACAGTGCCACACAGATGAGACTCAAAGGAGAGTTCAGGGGGGTAGCACTCCCCTCTTCACAGTGGGACTGGCCCCATTAGATGAGATTTGTGCAGGATAACTGCTGCTGGCAGCTTCAAGTGGTCATAAGCACAAGTGGGGAGACTTCACATGGAGCAATCCTCAGCATTCTACTGGGTTCTGGAGTCTGTGGTGATTACATAAACAGCCTCCCACTGAACTGACTGTATCTCTCAAGAAACCAATGTACACACTCTTCTAAAGGATAGATTACTACAGCTATGTTTTACTTCACACACTATGGCACAGACTCTGCAGGGAAAGGACAGCCACTTACCCTGACATTTTACAGAACTAGCTTCCTCCTACACAAAGAGCTAAAGCAATTTATCTTCTACATCTAGAGTTACAGCACACACATCAAAATTCAAAAAGTGAGCTAAATGGCTGGGGACAACCCTCCCAATGGACATTATTCAGGACCTTAGATCTGTTCATGCTAGAAGGAGCCTTCAGAGGCTAGGTTCAGTCTCCTGCTGAAAGCAGAGTCAGCCATTGGATCAATTTGCTCAGGTCTTTATCCAGTTGGGTCTTGAAAACCTCAGAGGTGGAGGTGGCACAGTCTCCCTGGGCTTGCTGAGCTCTCAAGTAATCCGTGACACTCCTTGGCCCAAGAAAGATTTCTTGCCCTCTGAACTCCTTCACTAAGTACAGAAGCCTGTGAGGTCTCATTGATGAAAACTGAAGTGCATAAGGCACAAGTACCTCAGCCTTACCTGTGCCTGCCACCACTCAGCAGCAAACACTTTCCTCATTCAACCTTTTCCTATGAGTGGTAGAAACTCTTCTGCAGCCCTTTTTGCCACTTACACACACTAACATCAGCTGAGCTTTTATAACCCCAGCCCTTGGACAGTGTTACTAAGTTCCTCTTTTACTGCTTCCTCCTCCTTTTTGTATTGGAGTTCTATCATGTGCTTCCTGCCCAGCCAGTCTGGTCTTCCAATACATCCTTTTGTTTTCTAAGGACTACTCCTGCACTTCGAAAGGATTGTCCTTCAAGATCTGTCTAGCTTTCATGAACTCTTATGTGTTTTAAAGCTTCAGTGTTTCCTGGTACCATTTGCCTGAATAAGCTGAATCCTGCCTTCCTGAAGCCCAGAGGCTGTCATTCTGCTTCCTTGTGTTTCTCATGCCCCTAATGACCTTGAACTCCTCTATTCCACAGTGGCTACAGCCAAGGCTGCCATTATCACTCTCTCAGTCAAAGCAGTCTCAGAGACTACTTTGTGAATAGCAGATACAATCAGATATCACATCTGTTTGACCCCTCCAAGGCCTGTATCAAGAAGTCAAACCTCATATCCTCAAAAAAAGCCCTGGCTAATTTGTATCCAAGCATGTCACTCTTCCAGCAGATGTCAAAGACCTTCAAGTCACTCAAAGGAACCACAAGGTTGTGAGACAGAGACTTCCTCAATTTTTCTAAAGGCTTGGTTCTGTTCCCTTCTCACCATCAGGTGATCTGTAAAACACTCCCAGCATGATACCCCTTTTACTCACCTATGACAGGTCATGACTCACAAGCTCCCTACCTGTCTATCATCTATTCCATAGAAGAACTCCATACATTCAAGCTGCTCCTTCACTTGCAGTGAAACTCCCTCAATCTTTCCTTTGCTCCCTGTTCTCAAGAACCTGTGTCTGTTCTCCACAGCACCACAGTCCTGCATGCTGTCCCATCCCATTGCTGTAACTGGCAGTGTCACAGCTGTCACCACACATGCAATGCTTGCCTCCCAGGCTGCATGTGTTTCTGCAGGTGACACTTCCCTTTCTTACACAAACGCTGTCCTTACCACGCTCCATCTGGCTGGACAGTATGCTTTTGCTCCATGGTGTCAGGTGGGAATACAACACTGAGTGATCACAAGAGCCCTGTTGTACTACAGGCAGGGCACACAACATTCCCTGCCCCGGAGAGCTGGCGAAACAGGCTAGGAAGGGGAAAGGCACAGTCTTCTCTGCTCCATAAGGGGACACAGAAGAACAGGGGATCAAGACAAACAGGAAGTTTATAGCAGTGTGTCTTAACCACAAAACTGTTCTTTCTGCCTCTGGCATAACTGTCTAGCAATTTGTGACCACACAAGGTATCTAGGATCAGGCTGAGGAGCATTTATAATCCCACTTTCTAAATGAGCTTTGCTCTATCTGCTTTATATCCCTCTGGTCACCCATTAAATATTCAGCCCTGACTGTGGTCTTTGGTGACAAAGAAGTGACAGAACAGCTACAGGGCACATCATAGACTTTAGGCCTCAGCTTTGCTCCTAGGAAGCACTCCGTACAGAGGACATTCCCCCTGATCACTGTAGGGCGAGAGGTGTGGGAAAACCACTGGCACACCACCCACTTCAGTAGCTTGCTTTTTTAACTTTAAGAGCTTTTGACACGCAGTCACTTAAACAGCTGCAGTGGATTAGGCTTTAATCTCTCTTCCACCCTCCCCCTCCTTTCTTGCCTGTTACCACTTGCCAGACCAGCAAGCCAAGCCCTGGAAGCAGCTGCATGTGTCCATCAACACCAGCTGCACCTTCAAGCTAAAGACACTGGACACTGAAGCAGCTCAGATATATTCCCAAGCCCTAGTCTCTCTGCAGTGACCCTAGGAGAGGGTTATGACAAGCAGCAGCACCTAGCAGCTTCTAAATCAACATTAATTGGTTGGCATTCTTGGCACAATACTATCACTCAAGCCACTGTGTCAGCTTGGGGCAGGATGACAACTTCACTGAAGAGAAAAGCAAGAAAACATTAGGCTTAACTGTTGATTCTCTTCACAGCTCTTACTGTGTACAGTCAACAACCATTTAGGAAGTCACTTCCACTAGTACATTAAAAAAAACCTACACTCAATTCTGCAATATATTTCCCATTTTTAGAGTGTGTGTTGACATTGCTACCTCGTTAAGCACATCTAAAAAATGTTCTTTCACTGGCTACAAAAGTCTAGAGCATACAAAAAAAATCATTGTTACTATTTTAATTTAACACAGGAATGCACCAAAACAATATTCACTCTGCTACAACTAAATACACATAATTACTTGCTAGGAAAAAAAGCTTAGCTGAGTAGCACAAATACTGAAATGCAGTCTTCACACAGTGGTCACTTATGTCATTGCTGACTAGAGTTAAGCTCTTGTTCAGACACTTGACTTCTGGAGTGTTGTGAGTCTTTTTCTAAACCCAAACTTGTCTGTATCACCTTAGAACAGACTTACTACCCAATTTTCTGAGTTGGTACTATTTAATATGGGGGAAATTATAAAGTGAAGAGGAAACAGTTGTATGATTATTTTAGCAATTAACATTTACCTTAAAACAATCCTAGGTAAAAATTCCAAAAAACCCCACTGCATTTAAGCTAATACACAGAAACCCAAGTGGACAAACCAGTTGTGAATACATATCACTGAACACAGACTGACGCCCCTACGGCTAATTGAAGAACTGTGACTATCTCTTCTTTTGTCATTGCAATGGAATGAATTCTTACAGCTAAAATTCTTGCTTTGATACCACACTGCACATTGCACAAGTTGTGCAATGAGGACAATCCAACTTTGCATTATTATTAATTATAGAATGTCTAGTGTGTCCCTCTACAAATCACAATAATTATTCAACAATATTCGAATTAGCTGTAACAGAAAAGTATTTTTTTTTTCTTAATCTAATTGCATAGTTTTATATTAAAAACTTGGCTATTCCTTTGCTAATTGCTGCAATATTTTTATCTCAACCAAGATCATCAACAGAAAATTGATTTGTTATTGAAAGAAATGGACTGACTACTAACTTCTGCAAGCTAAAAGCCTCAAATAACAAAACCCCAGTATCTCACTTGTCTGCTCTGTATTTACATCATAAACAACATAAACACACATAAGCTGATTTCAGGACTATGATTAAATTTGATTAGCAAGGTCATAGTCAGGCTGTTCTAGTCTAAGGAAAGAAACTCAGGATCTCTGCTACTATAAGGATGATAAAGCTGTTTTCAAGTTTTAAGAGCTCCTGAGAAAGTACCATTTGCCCAGATTTCTGTGGGTGACACTTCCAAAGCTTGTCCCATTAGAAGTAAGGCCCTCTGGTGCTTTCAAGTACATGACAGCTTGGGGCTGCAGGTATATCAACCTTTCCAAGCTTTTTCCCTCTTGTTCCAATAATTTTTCACTCCCGTGACCCTGAGCATTCACCTATTCCTACCCCAACACCTTAGTTATCTCAAATGGAGGTTAAAAAAAAAAAAACCAAACCCAAACCCTGACCTACACGCCACAGCATCTAATAAGATACTTGGAGAAAGAATAAAACCAGAGAACAGCTGCCAGCCATCCTATATTCCAAAATTAATGTGGGACGGTGGAGGAGATAGGGAAGCAATGTAAAAAAAAACTGCACAAACAAAACAAAAACAAAGGAAGAAATAACCAATAAAAAACCAAAACAAAAGGAAAACACAGCCGCACACAACCCATCAAACACTGCCAGCTGCTGCTCTGCAGAGAAGGGGCAGAGGGAAGGAGGAGCCTTTGATTCTCTACTCCACCCTCAGATTTCTGGATGCTATTGTGCAGCTGCTGGATGTCACATCTGGTAGCAATATACTAACACACACCACCCAGCTTTATCTCTCCGTGTTAGCGAGCACACCCAACCCGTCATGAAAATGTCAACAGAACAGCAAGAGATCTGTGTCCACGTGGAAAGGAACTGGCATAAGAGAAGCCCCACTGATAAGAACAGAGGAAACTTTTGGAAAACCAAGCCCAAAAATCAGCCTTCACCCTCAATCTAAGCCACATGTACTGCATCTATCACATCAGTATGAAACCTTGAACCTTATTTGATTACAGTTCCTGGCAACACTAACAATGTCTTGGCAACAATTATAAGTCTCTCCTGTCTCCAGCTTGCCAGGAAATGAGGTGCCATCGGGGTTGCTATTGTGTGGGACAGCGTGAAAACAGCAGAAGCTCCAGTGTACATGTGAATACTGACAAAATAGGAAGCCCCACAAAGAGCATGTCAGTATGTGCAGCATATACTCCACTCTCTCCCAGACTAGCTCAAGAATCCCACTCCTAGTCTTCAGGGATTTCCAGAGGTTTGACTCTAAATACATCCATAGGCTACACAGGTAGTCCCGGGAAAACGCAGCTATCACCACTGAAGAAAGTGCTCAAAGGCATTTATCACCTGAATCTCTAGCATTTTTGGAAATACAAGAAAAATATCTATCTCCATTTTTTTATTATCTTAGTGTCTCTACAGTATTTTGTTTTGTTGAGACAACTGATAGCAGGAAGGAAGAAGTTTTATGTCTATCTCTATCTCAAGTTACCTCAGGTCTCTAAAATTCTACTAATAGCATTACTTAAAACAAGGACAAGTTTTTATCAGAATTAAAGGCCATGTGCTTCCTTTCTCACTCTCCAGACATTAACTGCTCTCAGAAGACAAGATAGGAAACTTAAGTCCATAAAGTAATTTTTTCATCATCTTAAAACTCTGCCAGGAGAGACTTACAGAGGCCAACAGAGAAAACATCAACAGATTCTACAGGCAATTTTGTATTTAACTGTCATATTTAAAACCACACACACCACTATTTTTTTTCAACTGCTGTTACTTTAGAAAAAATAATAACCACCTATTTACATGCAGACAGTGTAATCAACACATACTATCACCTTGTTCCATAGACTGAAATTGTCTAAGTCGTCATTATAGCCTCACATAACATTTTTGATAGACACTCTGACTCTCCTTGTGAATGAGATTAAATGTTACCCAGTATTTCATTAGGCTATTAGCAGCACTTCTTTAGATAACCACGTATGCAGATAATTTGCTAGAAACTGAAAAACAAACTAGACTGTATTTTTTTTCCTTCCACTAAAAATGCCAGAGGAACCTTAGAGATCTTAAAATTTTCCGAAGGAGGGCTATCTATTTAAATTGCTTTGCAGACCTAAAAACCACGAACACCTATCAGAAGTCCAAACTAACTTCGGCTAAGAAAAGTGTTTCTTAAATATCTTCAAGAATGCTGCAATCTTTAAACTCCCAAAAGTCTGTTCAGAAGCTTAGTGCACCATGAAAACAACAGCCTACAAATAATGTAGATAATATTATATAAACAACTAATATAGTTTCTTCCCAAAATCAGAATGCTAAAGTTTCCTGTCAACACATGGGCATTGCATTTCAGTGTGCCAAGATGCAACATTTACAGTCTTCCAGAACTGGAAGAAACTAACGTCATTAACTTCTTATTAATGCAATATACTGATTTACTACAGTTCCTGTTTAGCTTCTACCAAAGAAACCTACCGCTACAAGCCAGTGCAGTTATGTATTAAAGTACCTATGAGACTTACATGAGGAAGGTTTTTGCCCCTTCAGCAGGTCTCTCTCAGAAAGGAGGCTTTGGGTACAAACAGCTATTTTACTCCAAGCACAGAAATGTGAGTAAAACACTTGCCAAGACATAAAAGAATATTTGACTAAATATTCACTACTTGATGAAAGAAGAGAAATAAGAATTATGTTTCCAAGGATAACTTTTGTCATAAATCCAAAGCAAAGCCAGTAAGGCCAGTGCTGCATCTCAGCAGGCTTGTTCTCTCTCCTCTAACCATGATCAGCTGCATTTGACAGCCAAAGTATTTACTGCAGTATGACTAGAGTAATTATACTAGCAGGATTACATCAGGAGATAGGCAACATAATAACACAGTTTATTTTTTACCCCCCTCCCCCCCAGCTATAACTGTCCTCTAATTTTAACAGGTAACACTGAAAATGATTAGAGGTCTGCCAAGGCAGCCTAGCAAACAAATTGAAATTTAAGTTAGAACGTGTTAAGAAATGTTATAGAACAAGAAAGCACCAAGACAAAGCATTCAATACCCAGGAAAACATTCAGTAAAATCATCCTAGGCCCCGTGCATTGCACAACAGACACTTAGTAATGCTCAAGACTGGAAGCCCTGAAGTGCTAATATTTTTCCTTGGAGACATTTTAACTGCTCTAGAATCCTATAAACCTGATGGTCTTGGACCTGTTAAAATCTCTCAATTCTCAACTCAAGTGCCAGTCAGTGGATCTCTGTGATGAGACTACAGAGACAAAAGAGCACGCACACTACAGCAGTTGGCTCGGAAAAGACTAACAAGTTTTAAAAGCATGAACGAGATGTCTCATCTGAGACAGTGTCTTTGACAAAGTAACAAGCTCAAAGGAAACCCTCAATGAATGCCAGTATCACTGATTCTTCCGAGAAGCTGAACAGAAACTACAGCAGCGCAACATATTACTAACAGGGGTGATCTTCAAAAGAGTTAAAAGATACTAGCCCTGCATCCATCCTATCTCTGCATAAGGTCAGAGACCACAGAACCATAAAATGGTTTGAGTTGGAAGGGATCTTAAAGATTATCTGATTCCAATACCAATACCACAGACAGGGACACCTTTAATTAGACCAGGTTGCTCAGTCTCACCCAAACTGGCCTTGAGCACTTCCAGAGATGGAATATCCACAGCTTCTCTGGGCAACCTGTTCCAGTGTCTCACCACCTTCACAGTAAAGAATTTTTTCCTAATATGTAATCTAAACCTACTCTCTTACAGTTTGAATCCATTCCTCTTTGTCCTGATGCTACCTACTCACGTAAAGTCCCATTCCATCTCTTTTGTAGACTTCCTTCAGGTCCTGGAAAACTGCAATTTGGTCACCCCAAAGTCCACGCTGAGCGATCCCAATCCCCTCAGCCTTTCCTTGACATCCCTCTGATCATCTCAGTGACTTCCCCTGGACTCGCTCCAACAGGTCCATGTCCTTCCTGTGCTGAGGACCCCAGAGCTGGATCCAGCACTGCAGGTGCGGTCTCACCAAAGCAGAAAGGCAGAATCCCCTCCTTCTCCCTGCTGGTCACACTTATTTTGAAGCAAGTGCACATTGCTGAGTCATATCCAGCCTCTCACACACCAGCAGCCCCAAAAATCTTTGAAAACAGAATCTCCCAGCACTGCCCTGAACTGCCTCTTACAAAGGCACTTCAGCTTTCATGGGATGGGTTTCATGTCTTAACTTCGCTCCACTCAACAGTGTTGAGCAGCACCGCCGATGACAGTCAATCCACCTGTACCCAAGGCTGAGTGTAATGACCAAGGATGGAGGTGCACTCCTTGCCCTCAGCTCCAAAATACTTTGTCAGGGTACAGTGGGGAGCAGGGTGACTGAACAGAGTTCCTGCACCTCTGGAAAAGGAAGCATAGGCCTTCATCCACATCTCTAAGAGCCAAGGCAAAGCCCGCCTGGGACTGCCACTAACACAGACAGGCATATGAAATAATTTAAGCAGCATCACCAACCTGGATTAGCATTCTTCTGTTTCAGAAGAACACTTTTTGCCTAGACACAGACACAGTCACCTCTCTCAAGTAACAAAGCTTCACTAACTTAAAAAAGGCTGAGCATGTATGGCATAAATTAATTAAGAACAGGGCTAAACTACGCCCGCAGACCAAGAAAGGTATGGTTACTGAATCTTTACTGTAGTATGAAAATTATGGCAGAAATTAGATGCTGGAACAATAGACTCAAGTTTATTCCTTCAAAAAGAGAAAAATTACACTCATGACATTAAAAAGGCAGTGGCATCACTATCTTCATTCCAAATCACTAGTCTAAGAATTATAAAACAAATCTTTTCAGGCTGAACTTTGATACAAGTTCTCAGCATGAGACAGAATTCCTATCTTTGAAAGGCTAATGAATTTGGGCAAGAGGAATTTGGGCAAGAGTGAGGGGAAATGGCTTGTGTACATGATGTTCACTTTAAAACCTTTATTTTACTTTCCAAAGGAGGAAAAAAAAAAAAAAACATTTGCATGAAATTATAGCTGGTTGATTTTTATATATTTTCATAAATGTGTTTACGACATGTGGGTTCCTGGTATTTTACTCCTAAACAAAAGGTATATAATCCATGGGGAGTGGAACAGAATTTATGTCTGAGATACTGAACATGCAGAAGGAAACTACTGCTATTTTTACAGCCCTCTGCATGATTAATTTGTTTCACTGCTTTCTTGACAGTTGTTTGCATTTGTCCCCTGATGCATTAGCGTAGGATAACTCTTAGAGATTGTTCTAACACAGCTAATCCCAAATGAGGGGTCGTGACCCCCAGGCAGGGTCACAGCAGTTATGACTGGGGTCATGAGCCCCACAGAAGTACACCTGTTTATAATGGTATCTGGACTCACAAAACCAACACAAAGCAAAGCTCATAACCGGAAGGCTTTGAAACAGTGATGTAAGAATGCACTGAAGGCAGGCTTTGCGTGACAGTCTTACCTGATATCAAAGCAAGAGAAATGCTAACTATGTTAAAGTGGTTATTAATAATGAATATTTGATGTTTTATCTGCATTACTGTAGCAGCAATGGTGTTAAATTTTAAACTACTCAATTCAGTACTGAACTTTAAAAAGTCAGAAGTCAAACACATTATATCCCACCATCACAGAAGAGTAGCCAGCTGGCAATTGCCAAAATTCACTGAGCAGGACTCCAGAAACCTCACAATCCAGTAATTTCAAATAAAAAGAAGCCTTGTTTAATTTAAATATTGTTACTCAAAGCCAAAGGAGTATTCCAAGTGAGGCACTGTTACAACTTGACAAAAATCTCTATAAAGTCCAGAAAAAACAAACTTTTCCATTGTGTTCATTCAAGCTAGAGAAGAAATTTCGATCTGCTTCTCTCACTCTATTTCTAGGCCACTCAGGCAGCCTCCTGGCTACTCCTACGTTATCTCATCATGCTGCCCACTGGAAGGGGGTGAGTAGAGCAATGTGGTTGATGTTAAGGGCTCAACATTTGGCATACAGCATGTTTCAGGAGGTGTATTTCAGATCAGCTCCACTATGTCCCCTTGATGGACCAGGGACTGGGAAGTGAAGTGCTGAAAGTACTCTGGATGTGAGTCTTTTCACTTGATGCTATCTGAAATTAATTCAAATTGGGCTCTCAGGCTTTCCCCACAACACTGACCAACTCTCAGTGCCCTGACCTCACTCCAAAACTGAGCTAATGAACAAAACCAAAATGTTAACATGACAATGAACAGCTATAACTTGTAACTTTTTGCCTGCAAAGCATTGCACCCGTTGGATCATTATGGGATGAATGAAAGATACTTTGATGTACTGAAAAAATGACACCTACTTTAGCCAAACAAGAAAGAAAACTCAGTAACTCAACTAAAATGGAATACATAAATCTAGATCCTTTCTCCACTCCTTCCCTCAAACAGTCCTGGGAACTACTTTCCTCCTATGGAAAATACACTTCATACTAATATCCATAAGCATATGAAAAGTGTGGGCTGCTAGAAAACAGAAAGAAAAGCCTATGCCTTCTGTCACACATTCTTAAATAAAATATGTTCACACTTAGAATTTAAAGATGCTAAAAAAAGGTTAGTAAAAGCATGAGCAAACTATTGGGAGCTGGTCTAATTTTCACTCTGCCTGCATTTTCCTCATTTAGGAGCAGCAGCCTATGCAATACTTTTTGCTTTGGGGCTGAGAAAAATATGTGACTATTTTTTCTTTTTTAACTCCAAATCACATATTATGGGCTTATATATTCATTCTTACAAATCATAAGTACCTCTCATTGTGCAACATGGCTACAGGAAAATTTAGCAAGCAAAAAATGGAGCAGCTTCTTTTGGGACTTCCACAAAGATGCTTGCCGATGCTCAAACTCAATTCTCAAACAGGATTGATAAGCTGTCCCTTATTGTCACAGTCAGCTAAGCATACTGACCTGATACCAGGTGTATCAGACCCATTAGGCAGCTACTTTTCCCTGAATGCAAGTTATTTTAAAATATCAGTAATACCAAAATTGTCACAGAAACAGTGTACCTGAAAAGAATAAAGAGTCTAACTCTGGTGCCTGTATTCAAACCCAATAGGCACAGATGCACAATATGCATTCAGGATCACAATCAAAAAAGACCACAAAATCAAACAAAAAGTCAAAGTTCCTTCAACTTTAGGGTGACTTATGCAAATTTGGAATTGCCCTACTTCTACTTCCTGAGGTGGAAAATCCCAATTTGCACACTGCACTCAGAGTTGCAGAGGCAACTTTAAAACAACAGATAACTGCAAACTAATAAAGTTGCACTTTCAGAGCTGCAGGTATGGAATCTGAAGCAACCAGCTGAGCTATGAGCTGCCTTAACCATCTCATTCATTAAAATTCACCATGTTCCAAAGCATATTTCAAAGTCTGTACAACTGTCAAAACACAATTTACCTTTCTCTGACTTGCCACAGTAGGTAGGTTTCTCCTGCTAATTTATACAAAACAGTGAGCTGTCAATATGAAAGGCTGCAAAACACCACAGTTAAGATATGGAAACACCATCAAATATTTGGAAATTAAAGATGTACCTTGCCCTACATTGAAACTTCAGTGCCAACAGTTTGGCAAAAGAGAATAAGAAAAAAAAAAAGCATGTTTGGGGAAAAAAAGTCACGCGTGGAGGCCTTCGTACCACAGGTCCAGCCTACCGCAGGAGTGAGAGTCCACATTATCTGTGGAGCATAACTATTATTTTTCAATAAATATAGTTTTCCACTGATTGAATTTGAAAGGACAACAGAGGGATTTTAAAGGTAGAAATTATAATGAGAAATGGAATATGTGAGAATTCAGACTCATTAACACTGGCTGTGTGCTTGGTCCAACAATCAAGAGCAAAGGTAGGAAACATGTTGAATAAAGCATGGTCAAGTCTCAAAGCATAAAACAAATGCCTCCCATACAGTTTCTGCCCACCAAGTGTAAAATTCAGACCCAAATCTGCAGCAAGGGATACAAAACCTCTATGGGAACATAACATGCTCAGGCAGACTCAGCTCCGCTCATTACTTAGCTCTAACCTTTGCATCTGCGCAAGAAACCTTTCAAGATGTGCCTAGTGTACATTAAAAAAAATCTATGATCCTAAATTATAGAAGTCTCAATGAACCCATCCTGAGCAAAAAAGGAGGGTGCAATACTATTAACACCTCTTCTCTACACCTACTGTCCATATACAAACAAGTACTTTAGATGTGTTTTAAAAATTCAGGAAACAGCTTATGCTAAATGTGACATCAACTAAAGAATTTTATTTAGACTGGAAAATGCTTTGTGACGGAAAATCGGTTTTAGTCAATTTAACTGGTAATGGACAATTTAAGCAAGACTTATTAACAATGTAAGCACTTCCATATCATGAAGTGCTGTATTTTGTGATACTGTATTAGAAATCAAGGGAAACCGAAGTGATTAGTGTCATCCTGATATGTAATTGTGATAAGAGCATTAGCTAGATGTAGGATAAGTTAACTATTGTATTTCATACACTTCTGAAAACAGCTTGGCTTTTCTGGCCATTCAATCTGTTTCTGCAATTCTCTAGATTTTATTTCATGTTTCTATTCAGTTTCATGTTTTTAAGTCATTTGGCAAGCACATCTCAATTTCCTGCACACTTCTTCATAATCTCAAGCATATTTCTTCTTTTTTTGAGAGAGCCAATGAAAAAGTCCTCTCTAAATTGTCCACATGATTCAGTCTGGTCTAACAGATGTCCTGGCTCCAGTCAGAACAAGGTTAATTTTTGCAGTAGTAAGGAGGGAAGATGGCTAGGACCTGGAGGTTATTCTGTATCACCTCGCATCAGTGCCAAGCGTGGGAGGGAGTCTCTTCCAGCAAGGAGGGCTTCTTCTGGTCGAGTAATGTTGGCAGGAGTTGTGGGATGGCTCTTCCGAGCCAGAGGGAGCACAGTCAGGGTGGCACAGCTGCTGTCGGGTCAGGGGAACATTTTGCCTATGAATCATTCTCCCTCTTTCGTACACTATTGTTATTAATATTGTTGCTGTTACTCTTTCTTTCCGTGTCTCATTGCTGTTTCCACTAAACTGTTCTTATCTCAGCCCATGGTCTTTACTTTTTGTGCCTCCAATTCTCGTCTCCAACCTGCCATAGAGGATGGGAGAAGGGGAGAGAGGAGCGAGCAGTGCATGGTTTTAGTGAGAACATTAAATTGGGGAATACCATTCCTAAAACATGACTACAGATTATTAGTGTGAATTTGAGAACAGTTTTTAAAAAAACGAGCTCTTTTACAGCCATTAAGTGAATGCTCATCCGTCATATTCACTGTGTTTAAAGTGGGTTTTGGTGCTTTCCTGAGTTATTCTTACGCTATGACAGTGTTTGTGACACTGAATCATTTCTGATTCATTTATGGCAAGAAATACAGTAACAATATTCAAAATATTCTAAAAAATAAAAAGAAAATATAAAAAATCCTTGGGAAACAGAAGGGAAATTTCAGTCTAAATAGCAAGACACACATGTCATCAAGTCCACCAGCCATTCCACTGACTGAAAAAAGGAAGAAGTTTCAGTTCTAGAAATGAAGAGTAGTAGTATCACCTTACAGTGTGTTTTGAAAGCTCCTGGAATATACCAGCATTTCAAAAATCAAGCTTTATAAACCAAACTGAAAAAAAAAACCCAGAAGTCACACAAAAGCAGAAATAAAATGAAAACACATTACAGACCTGGGGTAAATAAAGATAAGTTTATGTATCTGAAAAAAAAACAGAAGAACAGCAGAATTTCTAGAAATACACTGCAGAAAAATAGTAAGATAGGAATGACTGAAATAACATGATGTAAATTACAATAATCAACTGGAGGAAAAAAATGAAACCCAAACCCATGCTTTAAAATTAATGGAGGTCTAAAAAAGATCACTGATCAGTCAGTCAAAAGCAATTTGCCCATGTTGGACTCACTACCTTTTCAGCAACCTGCAGCGTCAGGAGAATGCACAATTACAACTTTTGCTCCTCTCCACACAGACAGGCACAAAAACATTGTTATGGGCATTCTCTGTTAGGAGACTGACATGTAAATTAAAAATAAATCTCTCCTCGAAATAACACACTGACGATGCAGGTTTGAATCCCCAGGTACTGTCTCAAAATCATGAAATATTCTGGAAGTCTGGTGGCTTTTATATTGACTACTTGAAGGGATTATTTATGAGAATTGCACCACTCCTTTTTGTCTCTGGCAAAGAGGTGAGAAGCTTACACAAGCAAGACAGTGAAAAAAATATACACCAACTCCTACAAACACTCAAGCAATATTAAGGCTACTGAAGGGATGGAACAAATCACTAACAAACAGCAAAAGACAGAGTTTTCTGCAGCAAATTTGAGCCCCAAAATGAATATTCAGCCTGTGGCACCTCACCCTCTCCCTTTCAGGGGGCAATTCAATTGGACATAACATTCATGAGGTAATTCCCATATGCACATCCATACAAGCACAGAGATGTTTTCACTTTGGTAGTGACATGAGACCACAAGAAAAACCACATGATGGTATGTAGAATCCATGGGATTATTTTTGGAATAAAGATCTTACCGTTTAGACTCTACTTCTGAAGCAGATGAATTTGATTGTCTTCCACTAAATACAAAAATCAATTCACGATACAGAAGGATATTTCAAATGCCCTTCAGTGCCTTCAGAAGGAAGAAAGTTAGAATGACATGTCTTTAATGATTGGCAATTTCTGAAAAACTATCACAATCTTACTTGACTTCTAGTCTGACTAAGTAGGGAAAAAAAATTGTGTAAAGAATCAATAAAAGCATTTCAATCACAGCTGACATTATGAGTGAAAAACCACACGACATCCTATTCAGCATACTACTAAACAAGAACATCTTACAGCAACAAGAAAAATTTCAAGTTTTGTTTTGGAGGCAGCCCAGTAAACAAAGACATGCCTGGGCATGCTTATTCTCATGCTTATGTTTTTTATCTTCATACCCTATAGATCTGAAATTCAATTCATTCTGCCATAATAGTAGAGTTTGAACAGAAATGCCTTCAAGAGGCAAGGGAAACATCTCCAGCCAGTCTTTGTCAAGACTTGGAGAGAATGGCCATGTGAAAGTCTTTCATTTCTCCTCTTTGTACAACATTTCTTGTTCTTCCTGTAGTTAAACTCACAAGTGAGGACCACCATCACCTTCAGGACAAGAGCAGCAATTCTCAGCTAATATGCANAATATTTATTTTAAAAGCAATGGTTCTTACAAGAAAAGGGGAAAAAAAAGAGAACTAAAAACCCAGCTGCACTTGCTGCAGAATTAAAAACCAAATGAAAGCACAGTTTGGGAGAAGTAATACTGCTAAAGATTCTCATAGATCTTAGAAAGTTACAAGGATGTTGCTAACAGATTAAGGTAAGACAGACCATCTTTTGAATGCTATGAGAACAGCACATGTGTCCTCCTCTAATGAGTGGCAAGACTCATAATTCATGAACAGCAAATCATGAGCTCCAAGGGAGGTCTACCTCTTCATCTGTGACAATTAATGTCACCCTCACAGCAACCCAGAGGCAAATTCCTTATGCTATTTTTTATGCATGTATTGTCTTAAAACATATCTCTTCCAAAATTATACTTGACATTTCTTTAATGAACTGACTTGCACTCCAGCCAACCAGCATCGTAGATTTACAGACATCAGACACAATAAAGATCTTATAAAATTCATCTAATGTTCTATTCCTCCCCCACCCCACAATATAAAGGCAGAAAAGGTATTGAAGTATATCTTTTTTTACTTATTACCAGTAACACTTGGTTATACAGGGAGATAGTCTTCTCAAGGTTTGTCATGAATTTTTCATGATTAAAAGCAGTGTAAAATAGTCTATGGTTGTGACCTATATTCACAAAACAAGGAAACATAAATGTAAATAAGGAATAACAAGGGAACGACAAAATGTAAATACTCACTCCACAGTATGCAGAGAAATCAAAAGGCTTACGTTAAGGTAAGCTTATACTATTCCTAATTTTTAGGTTAGTCCCTGATAAAGGCTGATAAAGATCACAGCCTGCATCATCTGCCTAGCACTTTAAACTTGCTTCAGTGCAATTTTCTTTAATACCTTTGCACAGTGCTTATGTCCAAATAGACCTTGACTCGTGCCATTTCCCGGGGTTTTTTTCTCTCTAACTTTCATCATATATTTTGTGCCATCTGCAGACAAGCAGCACTACTCACATAAGTTGTCTTACTAAAAAAATCAGTTAGATCATTCAGCAGACAAAACCTGAAAGCTTGTCTCTCCCTATAAACAAGGGGAGAGGAAGAGGTTTATAGCAGTAAATGAGGGCTTTGACAAGGAAGCTGCAGCAGTTTTCTGCCAGGGGGTAGGACACCATCCTCTCTCATCCCATTCCTGCCCAAGGACTGCCATCAGTATAGCTGAGACAGCACAAGAGAACAAATGTCCTGGCCACCCTCACCACTGTTCAGCCTCAACGTACTCATTTAAACCATCACACTATGAGCTAGGACAGAAAATAATTGCCTGGATTTTATATTTATTCACCTTAAAGGAAATTAACAGCATTTTTAAAGTAACAGAACGTGAATCCAGCTTTGTTTTTTCGGTACCACACTTTAAAAGCTGGCCATCTAAATTTTTTGCCCTACAATCTACACTCATAAATGAGCACATGGCAGTAGGCATGTTACTAGAAAAAACAGTTTTCTTTCTGCAGGTACTACTCTCCAAAGTGGGAGACAAAAAGAAATCAAGAACTCTTTTAACACCGGGGGTTTGCAACGTTGGTATCTGTTACCAGATAAAGCCTTACCTATCGGTAACAGGTATCTCTGTCATACATCCAGGCAGTGAGGGCAGGTGAGTGTCTACAGGGAAGCATTGAATGGGTCTTGGACCTGAGAGCTCTGGGAGCCAGCGCGCCCCTCCTCCTCCTCCTCGGCTGCTGTTGGAGGTCAGGAGTGAAGATTAAACAAGGAATTCACAACCTGGTTCTGGTGTCCTACCCAAAGGCTTTAAAACTCCAGCTCTCTCATGGCAGACATAATTTTACTACCTCAGTGACAACAACTGGCAGTGAGCACAGATGAAAAAAAATCTGTGATAAATTCCTATAAGATCTCCAGCTATCACGCAAATAATTTAGGACTTTAAATCAATACTTGAGATGTATCCAGAAATTCTGAATCATAGAGGTAAAAAAAAAAAAAAAAAAAAAAAAAAAAAAAAAAAAAAAAACCCAACAAA
>VWZV01012757.1:373906-407489 GCA_013397155.1 Irena cyanogastra | reverse complement strand
AATTATAAATATATACAAAAAATATAAAAAAAAAAAAAAAAAAAAAAAAAAAAAAAAAAAAAAAAAAAGAAAATAAAAACCCCAACTTTTAAAGATGGGGAAAGATGGAAAAGTGTCTCTTGCTAGGTTTCAATATCTCACTACTATTTTTAATGTTAGAGAAAACTAACAAGAGCATCTCTTCTTGCGTCAACTCTGTGGCTGTTTCTTTCACTACAGTGACTCTGGAAGTGACTAACACAACAAGCACGTGAATGCCACACTACAGCACAACCAGTACCTACATGCTGGGACCTGAAAGAGTTGGGCACCAGTCAGAAGACGAGAAGGTGAGATTTGCATTTGCATATCGGAGGCTGCTATCACATCTCTGGGCAATGGTTACACATTTTTCCAAATCCCTGTAAGACTACTCAGAACTCAAACCATGCAAATCTGGCACTCACTGGAGAGGAGACAGCTGCCCTGCAGAGACTGCAAGCCCAGGAGGATAGATACTAGCCATTGAAAGCCAGGCCTATTTTTCACATCCCTTGCTACTCCAGCGGCAGGCCACCTGGCACTAGCTGGCCAGGCACTCTCAAGCAGCACAGAAAGAATATAATTTCACCAAATTGCCTGCTGCCTCCAGTCCTCTGCCTGACATGCACGTCCTTGTTGCATAGGTAGAGTAACATTCATAGGGTTCCTGAAAGCTTCCTATTACAGCCTAAAAGGAAAAAAAAAAAGTGACAGAAAACCCTGGAGAGGGTCCTGTAGAGCAGATGTAAACTGAAGGAACAGAAGATACCATTGTGACTTATTTCTTCATACTTACACTAGAGAACTCTAGTGGGCTACACAAAGTTAATGAGGACCCGTATTAAACATGTAGCCACTCCCTCTATATAATGAATACGTGGGCATTAAAAACCCCTGCTGCTCTTCTCAAAGCAGATGGGGCAATGCTCGGCAGCCCTGGCTTTGAATGCATCTGGTAGCCTACTGTCATCTTTTACAAAGCTCCTTCTCAATCCCCAGGCAGGGGCTGCTGGTGTGGGACACAATGCAAGGCTCCACGTAACCACTGCAGAATAGAACTCCAACACACTTCAAACCTCAGCAGCATAAACAGGCTTCCTCACACTACCTTGCAAACACGAAAGATACCTTGGACTGGATTTGCAGAATTGCTGAACAAGCTTGCTCAAAGAAATTAGGTG
Source organism: Irena cyanogastra (assembly GCA_013397155.1). Taxonomy (NCBI): domain Eukaryota; kingdom Metazoa; phylum Chordata; class Aves; order Passeriformes; family Irenidae; genus Irena; species Irena cyanogastra. The sequence goes on along the minus strand of VWZV01012757.1, from coordinate 406,287 downwards.
ATATGAACTACGTACCTGCAAATACACCAGAGATCAGCACAGCAAACAAGAGTCATGACCAGAAAAGCCTGGCTTTCATTGAAATGCTTGCTTCACCACTGGTGAAAAAATCATCACCGCCACAACACCAGAGGACTGTTCTGAGAATGCGTAACTTCACAATGAATATTTTGTGTGACTCTCTACACTCTGGCTATATGTTAACTAGTTATTAAACAAATAATAGTTAAAAATTAAATTTGTTATTAAATTAAGGTGTTTAATAATAACTAATGTTACATAAAATTTTTAAATTATTCTTCTTATATCATTGAAACCACAGAAATAGCCATGGCTAAGATCTCTGCACCAGAGATGTTTATGAACGCATGTTATGAATACCCAGGGACTCTTCATTACACAATTGGTGACAATGGAGTAACGGTTGGAGCAAATGCAGATGTACAGCCCCATTCATATGCATATATCCGGGTCCAGGCAATCTCAGGCTGGCTGGGGGCATCCTTTGTCCACCTGTGCCCACCCTTTGGGAAGCAGAGGGCTGTAGCAATGCAGCACAGTGACTCCTTTGGAGGGGCAATCAATGGCATTAAAGCACAGCCATAAGGCTTGGGCCAGGCACCGGCGCAAGACCCAGATATGCTGGATGCACATGCAAGAGTGAGAAATAACTCCTAAAACAGGGAGAAGGGGCTTCAGATGCACATGGCAGGGAGCAAGGGATCAGGCAGTTGAAACGCTCCAAGAGCCTCACGAGAACCAAAGGTGTGTTTGCACACGCGTGTGGCAGCGCACGAGGTGGGAATGCGGCCACTGTGAGACGAGAAGCGCAGCATTTCAAAATGGCAGTCTCATCCCCGCACGGCTTGACACGCATAGCTGCAACAGCGCAAGTTTGCACTTCAGTTTAAATGCATCCAAAACCAGAAGCATTTGTCACCAGGCTCCCATCCCCACAAAAAAGGCCTCTCAGACAAAAATAGCAAGTGACCACTGTGAGAACACAGTAGGACACACCATGCAGGAAAGGCTGTCAAAGGTGCTGGTTCAACTAGCAAAAGACTTAGAACAGAGCATTTTATTCCTCATCCTGCCTTGAGATAACACTACACTGCAAGTGCAAGGAAGTCAAAATGGTTTTTAAAATTTAAACTGTAAGTTTAACTCAATTGCATTCCTTTAAAACACCAATTTCAGCACAGCGCTCTGTACAAAATTTGTTCAGACTACAATCCAAATCTATACTACAAATGCTTCCTATATGATTGAAACAGTGTTAATCAAACATCTACAAATCCTGAAAAGAAAACATAACGGCTTTAGGGGATCAATGCAATGAAAAAACCCTTTTTTATATATGTGTTGCCCTCAATTTGCATCTGCATGACATTTCTGGCTCCAAAATCTCCAAAATGCAATACAATTCATCATTCACCTAGCCAGTATCAAGCCGGAACATGTAATATGTGCTTTAATTTCATGCCACCCTGCACTGGAAAAAATCCTTTAAAATATTAAATAATTAAAATATATGACTCGCCACTGAGGTCCAAATAAGATATTTGTATCAAATTCTGCCAGTCTATTGCCTTACTAGCTGCTTATGAACAGGGATAACACTTTCAAAAATGTTCTTTAAAGGCTTATACTATTCATCAGTTTTCTGAAACTATTGAGTTACACTCCCATTTCCCACCCCCATCACCAATTGTAGGTCTTTGTCAAACGTTCTTTTAGCTTTTACTATGGCAAAGAAAAAAAGTGATGAATTGTGGGATGCCTCTTACTCCGGGGGAAAGGTTTTGAATAGAACAGCTGTCCAGAGGTCAGGCAAAAATGCATTCCCCTCTGACAATAAGGGGCTTTTTGTGGGGAAGGAATAAGAATTCAGAAAAAGAATTTATGGAATTGAGTAGATACAATAAGAGCTTAAAGAGAGAACTTCAGTCAAAAGGAAAGGGGGGGACATAAGGGACTGCAAAAGAAAAGGGAGACATCACCAGTTATACCAGCAGGGAGCAAAATGCTGGAACAGTTGTTCTATAAGAAAGAAATGCATATACATATATACATAGAGAGAGAGAGAGGGAGAGAGGGTTGCTGGAGAGGAAGAGTTGACGATAGCTGGCCCTAGGAATGTAGGCCTGCACCACAGTAGGGGCTCCCCTTCCCTCTCCCTTCTGCAGACTGAATGTCTCTCAGCAAAATAACACCCCCCATAAAAACAGACCATGGGAGTGGGTGGATGAGGCACTCTCCAGGAAGGTGGGAAATAAGGACTTGACTGTTCCTTCAGTGAAAGAGCTGTGAACCCAGCATTTGCTTTGAAAGGGCCTATTTCAGAGGAAAACTGAGGCTACTGCTCCGTTTATTTGGTTCAGATTTGAAGACATCCGCTGGGTATACTCTGGGTCCTATTGGCTGCATGACATTAAAACAAAGCTTTTGTCAAAACATATCACACCTCTTACATGCATCTTTCTTGGCTCAGAAAGAAGGAAAAAAGGAAAGGTTGTTCTGAGACAGTGAACACCTGCATTTCCAAGCTAAATAACAAGGAGGTCTCACACTTGCCAAAGGCGTTATTAACAAACATCACCAAAAAATCCTGTGTTGTAACGTTTTTGAGAGGGTATCCTTGTGTCAGGGTTATTTAACGCTTATCAGCACAAGACAGAGGACAGTGCTGAGGTGGAAGTTACTTCACTTGTTAACCCATTGTGTTGCCCAAGAGCCTGGCAGCTGCTTACATTACTTGGAGCAAGCACAGCATCCTGCTCAGAAGGATTGTGTGCCACTACAGCTACAAGACAACTACCATAAATACACACACACACCATTCTCAGAAATTTATCCCAATGCAATGTATCCCTTCACATACTTATACAAATACTTTATTCTATATGTTCTAATAGAAATTACAAAATGTTAATGCAGATGCAATTTTTACAGGCACAAGCCTGCACCTTCACATGCCTTCAAAATATGATTAAAAATACAGTTTTCAGTTAGACTTTCTTGATAGATCTCAGTCAAAACAGAAATGGAAGGAAGTAACAGGTATTGAAGGTCATGAACATCCTTAAATCTGAGCTATGAGGCTGGCTAAGGAGACGGTGCTCAAATGACTGAATCTGCATTGGTTTTGTGATGGTGAAAGACTACCCAGCATTCTCTGTTTCAGAGGCTACGTTTTTTCCCCACACTGCATTAATAGTGGGACTAAAAACACAGCAGTCCAGAGAGAAAGCAGATGCTATCCTACAAGAAAAGAAAACCAAACAAAAGAACAAAAAGTCCACACTCAACCTGGGGCCATGACTCACTGAAGCATTTTCACGCCACTGAATTCTGATGCTATTTTAGCATTTATTTTCCACACTGCTTCAACAAGGCTGGTACACAGTCTATCCAAAATGCTGAGCAGCAGAAATGAAACCTGTTAGCCCATGCAGAACTGGAACTCCAAGTCTTGATGCATCAAGAGTGCTGAGAAATGAAACCCTGGCTGGTCCTGAAAAAGACCCCCAGTGCAGCTGGCACCTACAGCAATGCATTCCAATCCACTGGAACAGGCACCGGCCTGCGCAGCACAGAATTGTTTTCACTGCACCTGCAGCGCACAGACAGGAGATAATTTACAATAATTTGTCAGGATTAACCTTTTGATAAGGCATAAATTTTTCCTAGGTTTAAAGCTCTTTATAGAGGTGCAAAGGTTCATCTATATTAAGCAAATGCTGCATCAGCAGTTTGACAGTAGCAAAAACTGTGATGCTGAGACTGGTTGCGACTCTGTTGGCCTTAATCTCTATCGCAATAAAATGAAGCTTGGCATTTCAGCATGGCAAGATATGATTCGTAACTAACCATCATTCTTCTTTAGCTTTGGAAATGTCAAACAGGGTAATTAACAGGAGATGCTCGACGGTTCACACATTACAGGCGCAAAGATTTATGTAGACTCTGCATCACCAAACACTGACAAGTTATTTATAGCCACATGTTTTAAAACTGCCTTGTATTTCCCTCATATTCAGCACAGCCAAACAGAATGAGTCAGGTCTGAAGAGTTCATGCTCCTGACCTTATCCAACATAACAAATAAAACACAGTGTTGGTTCACTATTTTTTTATAAGCCAAATCCAGCTATTTATAAACATATAGATAAAAAATAAAGTCTATGGCCTGCTGTTCACATGTGAGGTTCATTCTTTCTCAAAAAACAGCCCCAAGGAGCCTACAGTGAGCATTACCCAGTTCTCAGCCATTCACACCACCTACGTTTATATTTACAGTGCCGTTCTTCACTCTACTGAAGTAGGCAGGTATTTTTAGCCATGCCACGACGCATGTTTAAAAATTGATTAAAATAAATATTCCTACAGCACTTCCATTTGAAGACTACACATCCCACACACTCTTCTGCTGGACCAAACCACACATAATAAGGTGCCAAAATATTTTCTAGCAAGAGAGACACTTTCAAACATCATACCAGCAGAAGCTCCCCTGATACTTTGCCAAGAGCCCAAAGCAACAACTAGTAACTATGAAATATTGTCATCCTCCTGGCTAATATGGAGAGGGAAACTCCTCCCACACAGAAAGCACAGGCTCTGGGTACAGCTCTGCACTGCATTTTCAATCCATACTGAGCACAGGCTATACCTGTATAATACAGATGCAAGAAGCAGAATTCCTCAGTAGATCGTGTGCTTCATTAAACCTAATCTGTTTCTCACTTTTTCTGTTCTTCAAAGAACAGTTTGATACCTAAAAATCAACTTGAAGTTTTTGGTTTGACTTACCATCAACAATTATTTTTATCATTACATCATAGAAACATTTTTAACAGTGTCTAGACTCACACATAAGAATATGACTGGTTACTAAAAGAGTAAGGTTTACAAGTCTTCACACTTACTGTTATGTCCATTCAAAATAATATTATTTTCAGTGCATTCTCTTTTGAATTACTACTATTTTCTTCTTTGGAGGGCGCAGAATAGCTAAATATACACCAAACTGTGAGAATCACATTTGCAATTAGTAGAGCCTCAGAAATACAATTTCTAGACAGAGTACACATGCATCTATCATCCATGACAAATGCCAGACACTTTACATCCCATACTCCAACTCAGTAAAGTACTTTCTATTCAGAACAAAATCTAGACCTCAGTATTGGCCTTAGTAGGACTAAATGTAACCACACTTTTAAATATTTCATTAAAAGTAGGTTCTTGACACTTACCTCAACTTCACAGACCGGTCTAGCAGCATGCACCAAGGCAATAAATTCTGAAATAAAGGTGTATACTTCTCTTTTTGTTTGGAATCAGAAAAGGCGAGAGCGCATCTGTGTGTGTGTATGTGTGATTTTGTTTCACCTTTTACACTTTGAAGAAAAATAGAGCAAAGCAGATGACAGGGAAAAAAGACTATCTAGAAGTTTTGCTGGGAGAAACCAGTTTTTACATGTTCCATTTAATCTAAAAGTTTTCTTATGAACTGTTGCCTTCTGCTTACTGTTTCTGTTCTTGAGCTATGGAAAATTAAAGAGCCATTCAAAAGAAAACATCATTACTTGAAAATCATAGATAAAATGCTGCTAAGCAAAAAGAAAGCTTTTGATTGACAAAGTGGAACTGAAGGAAAAACAGAGCCACAGAAAGCCTTCATGCCACAGATGAAAACTTGGATGCCAGAAAGAAATTAGATTTATAACTTCAAATGTTTGTATAGATCCCTTACTCCTACCCTATTATTAATGCACTAAGTTCACAAGCTTGCACAAAAAAATTACAAAATATCGATATCATGTTCATCCCTGGACCCATTGAAACAGGTCTCTAACTTCAAGGGGCAGATGATAAAATGCAGCTGAAGACAATGGGAGAAATAATGCTTATCTGTGGCCTAATGTCTTTATTTTCTAATACTAGTAAAATAAATAAAAAATAAATACCCTTCACAGACTCTTACCTTCATCCAACTTAAAAACAAGAGTTTAAATCAGCATTTGCGCCAATGTAAAAAAAACCAAAACAACACTCAAGCTTGCTTTTTATTTATGCTTAGGTATTTTCCTTAAGAAAAAATTCTGTGTTAGTAATCTTCCAGACCTTTTAATTTGAAATTAACTATTATCGCTATATTAGCTCCAGCACTTTGCCATAAATTCTGTTTATATTTAATCAGTGTGATTGACTCTGTTGGTGACCATGCACTGCAATGTTTAGAATTAGTACATCCTCACCTACTACACTCACTGCTGTCATATGCCAGAAGATGGAAAACAAGCTCTCCAGCCTTCTCTTCCAATTTTCTCTTAATTTTGAATGGAATAGCTACTCTACTGAACTAAATGGAAAGAAAATATTTCCTCTCTATGAACAGGCTGGCTTTGTCAAATGCTCACACCTCAGGCATAAATTCAGCAGACTCCCACCACTCAGTGAGCTGCTTTTTCTCTCCAAGTTCAACAGAAAATTTGAATTTATTTTTTAACTTACAGTAATTTCCTCAAGCCTAAATAAACTCATGCCTCACTCTCCAGTCATTTTAAAGCTCTGCGTTATTTCAAGAAAATATTGAACTGTTACGTGCTTTTTTAAAATAAAAATATTTTCATCAATTCAAGTCTTTCAGAAAGAAGCCTTTGCCAATAATAAATTTTTCTTTTATCTCTAAATAAAAGTGTAGGCATTGATTTTACGGCATTTATTTCCTCATTCACGGAATCAACTGTTGTGATTTTATTAGTGCATTTGGGTATTTAAAAGTAACGGGAAGAAAGGAAGCTTACCCAACTATTTTGTACAAAAATCACTCAAACCTCGGAACCAACAATTTCTCATCCTGTTTCTCTGCTTGACATTTATTCCTACCCTTGTAACAATTTAGACTTTTTGCTTTTTAAGCGTGGAAATATTTTCCTAAAGCAGCAATTGAAACAACACTACCATTTCTCTGGTTTTGTACTGACAAACCCAAACCACTCAAACACACAGCTAATGTAAGTAACAAAAGCACAGAGTAGCTGTATTTACATGCTACACAAGATGAAGCCAGAATAGCTAAGGCACTCCACCCACATCTCCATGACAGCACAAACACTTTTTAATATCTTGACTTCACCCATAACACCTCAATCCTCCACTGAGACCATTTGCACTACAGACAATTGTATGATCTCTAAGCGTCCTCATTTGTCTGCAGACATGGTAAAACCAGGCTCCCAGGAACTCCATCACAGAACAAATTCCAAAGGCCTGCGGCCAGCAGGCTGGAAGGGAACAAGGAAAGGTTTCATGTGCTCTCTACGGGATTTGCATTTCACGATCTGCACAAATAAAAATCACCAGATCAACAAAATGAGAATACACTTGTTTTCTAGGTCCTGCAGCTCATGTTTCAGCAAGGAAACAGGCGATGTAGAACCGGGATCTGTTCTTTTCCAGTCCACACAGGCACAGCCAGCAGCCCATCTTTACTCTCCCCCAGAGAAGCCTCTTGCTGAGCCTGTCACGGGCAGTGGGACACGGTACCGCTGTCAAGGACAGCGCGGACACCAGACAGAAAGCTGACAACTCCTCCCTGCCCTACTCCCACCACAGAGCAGAGCAGAGCCGAGCCGAGCCTGGCGCAGGCCAGCCTGGAGGGCAGCAGCAGCTTTAAGGACTCTCGGGCTCCCTGGGGACAGCCCTCGAGTGCCCCGCACAGCCTCCCGCAGCAGCCCAGCACCGCCTCTCCTTCACCAGTGCCAACCTAAGCTGGTTTAAAAGCAGCTAGGAGATCCTCCAGTCGTACCACGACTCAAAGCATCACACTGTACTTCTAAAAATAAAAAAGGCTCCTCCTTTTATGGCGGACCAGAAGGTGACTGCAAGATTACTGTGACATGTGGAAAACATATGAAAGGACAGATGTTTTTGAGAAAAGAACTAATTCTTTCCTGAAATGCTAAGCTAAAACATTGTCACCTTCTAGGGAGGATTTTTTTTTCTACTGCACAAGAACACAAGATTTCTTTCCATTGCAATAATAAATTAAGACCATTGCATTCAGAAGCAGTTTCTTGGTTTGAGCTAGGTGAGTTTCTAGACAGCACTTGGAACCAGAAGTCTGACCTATCTTCCCTAATGACCTCTATTTAAAATTATGTATTTTTACCTCCAATAAATTTATAAATTTCTAAATTTTTCAGAAATACATTTTTTTTGCCTGAGTGATACACCAAAGGATCTATTTTATCCTTCATACATAGCAAAGGAAGATCTCAGTTTTAAGTGCCAGATCCAGCTGTAGAGATGTAAACTTAATTACACCATGTCACAATTTCTAAGCTCAGACACATGTCAACATGTAAAGGTTCCAACTAGATACAGACTAATGCTGGAAACAGAGGACAAATTTCATTTCAATTTAAATGGGTTTGCTTGCAAAGTATATTGTTCCTCTTAGACAAGGGAAAGGAATGACAGGTAGAAATACCCTACTAGATTATTTAAGCATTAACTGTAAAGTTGAGAAATAAAGCACTGTGTGAATACAAAAAGACAGAGTTAGTGATGAAAGTATGATCACTTACAGGGGTAGTACATTGATGCATGTGTTAAACACACCAGTCACACAGTATGATACGACAATCAAAAATAAACTTCTGACTTGGACTCCTTTAAAAGTGCCTTTTTTTTTTTTAATGTTCACACAAAGGCTCACTGGGTATTTTTAACTGGATAGAGAAATTAATTATAATTGTCTCAAAAAATATTTTTTTTTAAATACTCAACTATATCTCTGCATTTCTTCATTGAAGAGAAATTAGGAAAAAAAAATTGTTTCAATGGATGTTTCTTAAGAAGAGCCACCTTTCAAAATGCAGCCCTGATATCTTTGGATTCAAAAAGACTGTTATCAACAGATTATCCTTTATTCAACACAAGAGGTATCATTCTTTAATAGTCACTGAACAAGAAAAGAGCTCTTAATAAATCTGAGAGCTATGCAATATTCAACTCCCATTTGATCCCATGGACAAGACATGATTCATCAGACATGCTTGATTCTACCTTCATTTCAGCACGCAGGTCTCTAGATTATTCCCATTTCATCCCTTCAGCATTGCTCCAGTGATCCAGCACACAGCTATCTAGTGCTGACAACTTCTCAGAAGCCCTGTCCTTCCCAGGCTCACTCTGAACGGGAGAGGGCAGCTTGCAACAAAGCCATCCATCACTTCTCCCTAACAAGAATTTTGAAAGCAGCCACCTCTCTCAGGCAGTCCCCCCAACACAGCCTGGAGAATACCATTTGCTCTTGGAGCCAAGCACTATGAAAAAAGGGCCACACGCTTGGGACTCGCTCTTCTGTTTTGGAATCATCAGAGAGGGTCAAAAAAAAAAAAAAAAGGAAAAGAAAAAGAGGTAGCACAATAAACAGGTAACTAAATTCCTGTGCAAATGATTCCTGGAACTCGACACATTTATTTACAAATGAACACAGTTTTGCAGCTCACACTGAGTAAACTGGGCTCATGAAATTTTCAAAGCAGGTTGTTATCTGTAGAGGCATTGCAAACTCATTCACTCAAAATACAGGCTGCCCTACAGAGCACAAAGGACTGGCCATTCAAAAACCTGCTTGACAGAAAGTAAACATCAGGCATACTAATCTCAACACTGCAAAACATAACTAATTCTGAGACGTTCATGCCAAAGTCAGTATTGCTCCCTGCATCAGTGTTCTCAAAGCAAACACACACCACTCAGCCGTCATCAGACAGACAGCTGTCTGCACTTGTAACTGACAGACAGCTTTCAGCACTTGTAACCAGGTAACCAATGTTTGCGTTTGGGGTGCAATGTGCAATAAACAGACCCCTGCATCTCCTACAGGAAATCACCATCACTGGTACTGCACAACAGATATCAACCAGCACTCTCTTTTTCTTTCCTTATTTGTTATAGCTATTCCCTGAGGCCTCCATGGTCAAAATAACTGATTGCTCTTTCTTTCCTGCTGTTTAGAGTTTGGAGACATGATGCCTATTTTTCTAAACTGACACACACAATTAACAAGACAGTCTCAAAAGATCCCCTGGTGTTGCATCTTGGAAACCACAGTTTTCATTTGTAGCCAAGCAAAGTATAATTTTCATAATGCAGCGGAAACATCCAAGAACAGGATTTCAGTCTCGCCTTCCATTTCTCTTTACACATCTACAAGCCTCTTGTGACTGAGATCAGTTTCTAACAGTGCAGACAGAGTTTCTTATGCCACTTCTTGAAGAGAGTGCCAGCAGGCGATGGCCCATGCCCTGTCAATGCTGTTCAATAATTTAATATGGTTAATACAAGATCAATCTGATTCCACATTCATTTTGAGAAGTACTACTTTATTTTTACATAGATGCAGGAACCTGTTAGACATAGCTACTGAAGTCCAAGCATTATAAATTTAAATCCACAGTGCCTGAAACTCGAGTTCACTAAACTTACAAGACAATTTGCACACATTATAAACAGCTGTACCATCTCTACAGGGGAAAAGCACTTCTGGCAGTAACAATTTAACTAACTCATGCCTGCTTTACTTACAGGGCTCCGTTTTTCCCTATACAACTGAGATGGGTTATTTGGAAAGGTTTGTGTTTTAGTTCTGGGTAATGCAAGAACTAATGACTTCTTTAGCCACACCATTCCTCTGAAACAAGTTCAGAAGAGCTCTGATCTTCCTGTTACCTTTTTGGATCCTAAGTGATTTTCATACCACTTCTTCAAAAAGTTTAACATCTTAATCACAATTCAAATATCTTTAATCAAAATACTGCCCAGAATAGAGATAGTTAAATTGGTAATGAAGAATGGAGTATGCTGTCTGGCTGTCTGTTTTATACCTCTCTGAAGCAGCTCTAGTGGTTGAAGTCCACCTATAACCAAACCAAAAGCAAAATTTTTAGTTTTCCTTTTAAACAGAGTAAAACACACAATCTGACTTTTACCTTTTTTTTTCCCCCAGGAATCAATAGAAAACACATCTGCAACTATCAGATATCACCTGGGTCTGTATGCAATTTACAAACCGTACGCTGAAAGCTGACAAAAAATACTTGTAATATCTGTAATATGCATAGGAATGCTCCCTGTTCCTAATGCCTCTCCTCTCAGCTGCTACATCACAGTTCCCATTAATCCCTGAACTCTTCCCTGTCTGTCGAGTTTGTATCCAGGCATGATGACAGCAGCCTCCATCTTAGTATGCTGTAGCTATACATCCTGCTCAGCTAACAAAGAAATAATGTATTTTAATTTACTTTGGCATAGTTTTAGGACAGCACCACTATCTCTTTCCAAATGCACTTGAAGCATCTGGTTGCTTTCCTTTTCCATCCTCAGGATGTTTTATCTAGATGAAAAATTTAGATGGATTTCATCAGGAGAATTATTTTACATTTTTTTCTGTGAAACTCTCAGGAGCCAAAAATATATGGCTGTCAGAGAAATAACTTTTTTTAAATTAAAAATGTAGCAGAAAACAAGCAAAAAACTACACACCAATTTTCTGCTACAAATACTTGTCAAAATAGTAATGACTCAACCATAAGATAATATGTGTAAAATCCTTTGTTCCACCAATGTCTCTAAGTAGTAAAAAAATATTCCTTTTTATTTAGTTATACTACACAGAAAAAAAAAAACCCAAACATTTTTAGCCAACGATGAGGACAGACTAATTCTAGTCTGCAGATCCTTGTACTTGCTCTCTGACTCCCAGAGGACTGAGCTGTCCCAGCTCCTCTGTCAGCTGAGACAGCTCCAGAAGGGCTATGGCTTTTCAGCTTTATTCTGATGAGTGTTTCTTTAACCTCTGAAAAATGTTATTAGCATCTTCAGTGACTACAGCACTTAAGTTAAAGATGAAATTGAATAGAAAACAACAAAATACAAATATGGAGTGAGACGATGACATGGCACACCTAGTACTCCCTTTACACAGACAGCTGTGAGTCCTACAAGTAAGGAACAAAATTTTGCAGCAACAACAGATTATTTTAATAGACAGTTTAATTCTTTGTGGCAGTCCAAAAGGAAACACAGAATGTTGTTAATTATCATTATTATGAAATGCATATGGAATATGACAAAAAACAAAAAAAATAAAGCTGTATCCCTATATAAACCTTACTTCTTCTTCTGCAAGATCCTTGCTGACAGGGTAAGGCAAGCAAGAAACAATTACCTTTTACTGTTACAACAGTAGAAGGGCATTGCAAGAACCAGCTCATAGCTGGTTCAAATCAAACAAAATTAGATTTCTTCACATGAAGTCCATTGTGGAATTCAGCACTACTGGGTGCAGTGAATACTACCAGACTTGATGGGTTCTAAATGTGATGGGAATAAAAATCCTGAGATTATTAATAACTACAAAGACACTTTCACTCAGGCAAGCTCAAGACTCACAAGCCATAAATCACTGGAAAATGCGAAAGCACTAATACAAACTCTTCCTGTTCCCACACTCCTCCTGAAGTGCCCACAACAGCTCAGTGAGGATCTTGAGCATAACAGCCTTGAATCAAACCACTTATTCCCACTACAATAAAGCCTCTGAGCTACCAATTACATAGTCATTGTTTTTGTGCACACTCTTGCATTTGAATGTACCAAAAAAAAAGTTCTAATGCATTTGTTGTAACTTTTTCCATCCAATAGACAAAACTTTGGCTAAGTATCATTATTCCTGCCCCTGATTTCTTCCCCCTTCTTACCAATACTGTAAAATCTTTCCTTTTATAGGTAGGCAAAATATAATTTTCATATTCATATCTTCAGATTAGCTGTAGATACAAATAACAAGGCAAAAATTATAGCAAAGTAGACAATGCAATGCCAAGCCAATGCAGATGTTCACTGAAACTCCCCCACGCAAAGGACAGGGAAAGGTAGTAAGAAATTGACAGCTTGCTCCTCCCACGTACTAAACTTGTGGATTTCATTCACAGCAAACAAGAGACATTCAAGGACTCTAGTTCAACAGTGATATTACAAAAGGAAAGTAATGAGGGGGACAAAAAAAATCTAACCAGAACATAAAAAACAAACAAAAAGTCCCAACCAGACAAAAACACACACACACCAACTAAACAACAAAACCCAAAACAACAAAACACAGCGCACACAACATTCAGAAATCCTGATCATAGAGCACACAAGCTGAGACTTACCAAAGTACCCAAACTGAAATTAAAACTCCTGGTACAATGATTAAATAGCTTCCACATAAAAGTGATAGACAGTCCTCCCCTGTGTATTACCTCTTACAGCAAAATTATCAGAACTGATGGGAAAAAAAAAATCAAATTCCCACCACACAGGCAAAAAAGAAAAATCTCAGAGAGGGATGTAAAAGTCTCAGCTCAGATACTCTACAGAGACAGATTCCCACATGATATTCCCATTCCAGTTGATACAACTGGTGCAGAGGGAAGGAGGATCCTTCCAGGGACTTCAGTGCCCTGCGTTTGAGAAACATCATTGAGTCCAGAGAAAAAAAGGATACAACTACAGAAGCAATACAGGAAAGCCCTAGGCAATGCTGAAAGCAAAGCAAACATTTTTTACCCTTCCCACAATGTGCCCAGGCAGAGGATGCCTGTTTTTCATAGCCATGAAGAAACAGCTACATCCACTGGAATCCAGCCAGGGATAGGTGCCATCAATTTACGACAAGGATCATGATCTCATGGATTGATGTGCCCACTTTTAACCATTTCCTAACATGGCCTTCCTCTGCTGCGGTAATACTTCACTCCTTCAGCATGCAGCCTAAGTCCCATCATAGAGAGAGTCCAAGCCAAAGATTCCCCCACCACCATCCACTTTTCAAGCTGAAAAAGTTTGGACTCAAAAATATTAAAACACATTGGGTTCAATTTACTAATCAAGATCTGGACCAGACAACCTCAAGTAACTAATTAAGCAACCTGCAGTATCACAGCACTCATCAGGGGTATTGCCAGATACTGAGATCATCTTACCATGGAGTTACCTGGGATTATACCATCAGAGTTCTCAGGAAAATGAGATACACTGACCAACTCTCAGTTGGATTCAACTGCGGTGGAGGGGTCTAGTTTTGCAAACTGCATTCCAAAAAAAAAAAAAAAAGAACCCAACCCCTCCCCAGTACCTCTCAAAACCAAAAACAGAGCAAGAACATCTGCTCCCCCTGCCCCTCTTCAACATAATCAAAGGCATGGTCTGAAAGATAATAAAAAACACTAAAATAGGTCCCACAGAAGAGCTGTTTTATGTGCATGACACCCTGGTCCTACTCTCCAGTCCTCGAAGGTCAGTATGCAAATTTTAAGATTTCTTTGAAAACCTTGGGCACTCACTCAGATGTGTGAATTTACTGGAACAAATCCCAGGCATTAAGATTAATAGAGTGCACATAAATCAGGACTTGCTTACTCACTGCAGTTTCTAATGACAGTTACAGGAATTAAAACATCTAGGAATTCTAATCCCCAGAGATTACAAGCAATAGTTAAACTTGGACCAAATCAGCCACAAATCACTAATGATTTGGGAAGGGGAAAGTGCACAGACACTCCCTAAACTTTTGGACAAAACCAAGAAAACTGCACCTACCACACAAATAAGTGGTTACACTCCAGAGAACTTCAGGCCTAATATTCTACTATTATTTTTGGAATGCCAGGTTTTTTGTTTAGCTTTTAAATGAGAAATGGGCACACAATTACTTTAAGAGAGAGAGAAAGGCTTAGCAAAGCAGAAACACACTACCTCTGTAGTAAATTAAGCCACATAGCATAAACTAATTGCAGTCAAAATCCAGCAACCAATAAAGGTATTTTCCAACTTTCTACATAGAACTCTCTGCACAGGATTCTTTACCAAAAGAATCCAAATCCTACCTCATACACATAGGAAGCTAGGTGAGTGCCCAACGTCACACGCTGAAATGATTCTGTATATCCCAGGAGATGCCCCAGTATGGTAAAATCCAGGTGCAAATGAGCAGAAACAGAGCTAGAGATAGTATAACAGAAAACCAGGTGGAGGGCAACACACCTAAGACATACAGTGGAGAACCCAAAAGCACAGAACCATGTGTTCTCCTCATACACAAAAACAACTTATCTAATCTGACTGCAATACTGACACCTCTTCAATACATTTACTACACACACTCAACATAAACCAAAACAATCCTATTTTTTCTCCTAAACAACGAAACAACTCAAAAATCTAGAGAATACCACGATTTCTTGAGCTAAGCAGCTACTTCATAATGAGAACTTCTCACAACCCTTCAGAAAAACAGCTCTAGTCTAATGAAGCAAGAATGGAAAAGAAGACTGGCAACATACTCAATAGCTAAAGCCAAATGAGCAATAACGAAAAACTAAGAGAACTCCATACTCAGCCTCCAGTTGCCTTTCTACCAATAAAATCCTACCAATAAAATTATTTTTAGGGTGCTCAGTGGTGCCAAAGAATTTTTAGTATCTAAGCACTCCCCAGTGATCAGAGGCAAGAGAAAACAAAAGCACATATATTGCTACAAGTTTTTGGCGTAACACGGAAATCAAAGTTAATGAGATCCTTGTAGCTTCACTTCTTTATGCAGGTAACCTACACCACTGGATCTCCAGTTAGCAAACAGCCATTCCCTGTATTAAAAGTATGGCTGTCAGAAGCAGCTTTAGGACATGAAACTTTGCTTCACTGGAAATCAAATTCTCATTTTCCTCTACATTCTGCTCTCTTATTTCCAATCCCATCAAACAAGTAAAAAATATGACAAAGGTTTTATAGTGTACTAGAAAATCTATGTGCAAATGGAAGAAAGCTAGGAAATCGACAGAAATCCCCAGAAACGTTAAGTGCCACTGAAACAGTTTTCCAAAGCTTACTACCTAGAGAACCCTAGAGAAAATGTAAATAAAATATCAAAGGTAAACACACAAATTTCTTCTAAGTTCCCATGCCCCCCTCACCACAATGCATGCACACACAAATATACACACAGATGTTCTCCCTTTTGCTTGGGGTTTCCACTTTCTTTTAGTGGTTTGATATATGCCCTAAAATCAGTACATGGGAAATAGTGTTTAATGTAACCCAAGTTTTTCTAAAAATTCATCTTCTCTTAAATGTTATGTATAGAATTATTGTATATGTCCAATATATTGGCACTTTAATTTTGAGATTTGAAGCATAGAATAAACATAAAACAATGGCAAACCTTCGAACTCCTCTGATGTAAGGCATTCAACTAGAGCAAGCCAGTCACCTGGGGAAGTTTAAGGGTAAACAAATAAAATAAAATAAAATAATAAAGCTTTTTTTTTCTCCTGTGTAACATGCCTGTATTTTTCCATATGTTATGTGACATAATCTGTAATATACTATACACTTCAAAAATTCAGGAACATAAGAATCAAAATGATTTGATTTTATTGTAGGGTAACATCACTGATCCTCCCACTTTCAAGCAGATTCAAGTGTGACATTAAACTGGCCAACAGAAGTTGCACTAAATTTGTTCACAACCAGCAAAGATTCCTTTCAGCCTGATACATCTTGCTGACCTGCACCTGACAGACAGCAGTAATTTAGGAAAGTGCAGATGTTTATTTGCACATCTCGGGTCTATTTGATAGCCCCCAAAACATGCAATGCTTCCTATTATGCCACAGAGAAGCTGCTCTGACAGCAGGATGGTGAGTCTGAGGCATAGCATTATCCAAAGTGGTAGTAATAACCGCCTCTAGTGTAGTTTTTGCTACACCAGTAGAATGATAGACTTCCACAGAGGCACAGTCAAGCCATTTCCTGCATCCACAAAAATTGGCCAGATACCTTAATTTTCCTCAGACCTGTTCCACTAATTAATATTTTAAAACTAGAAGATATCAAGGTTACTGCATTCCTGATCCAGTTTTAATATACCTTTCTGCATACTTCCAAAGATGCACACAACTAAAAAAAAAAACCCACTTATTAAATACAATCCATATTCACATGAATTTGCGTATGGATTTCTAGTTAAAGTTATTATTAATAAGCACAGTAAGATTACCAGCATGTGCATTACTTCTCTGCATGCATTAAAGATGCACCTTTTTCTGCCTTTTTCTTCTGCTTATCTACCCTGTTTAGAATGTTAAACATCTGTGCTATGTAAATGAAAATATTTAATTATGCAAAGCAAAGTGGAAAGGTTTACATTATTATAATTGAGTTAAATTCTTTCTGCTTTAAGCTCAAATACTGAGAACATAGCTGAGCATCTGTTAAGAATTTCAAAGTCTTAAACTGCTGCTTTATAAATTTTAAGAGCTACATGTGAACAATTTGAAGCCTTTTGATGTTAATAAAATTACTGTAATATATTCAGTTGTCATGGTTAAAATTAAGGGAAGTCTGAAAGCTTAATGCAAATCCAAGGTGAGAAGCAAATTCAGAAAGAAGTTGCTTGTTTGCTGCAATTTTTCCAAGTCTCATGGAAACTAGAATTTATAATTGCAAACAAATGAACAAACAAATGGCTAAGGAAGCTAAAATATAACTGTCTCAGGAAAACATCACCTTAAGAGCAACCTGTTCATAGAAGGAGGTCTCTTTTAGCAAGAGAAAACCTAATGTTCATAGCTGCATACACAACAGTGGTGGGCTCATTAAAAGGTCAGGGTGACATACTGAAGACTGTAGTCACTTCAAAGGGATACTTGTCCTATGTCTTCACCTACCTATGCTGCGACACTCAGCAAATACAACAGTGTTATGAGCTGTAAAGCAGGATGTCAAAGAACTGTATATATTTATTAACAGAATTTCATTAAATCCTCACACTATGAATAATCACCAGGTTGACCTTCTACTGGGGTACAGAAGTACAAGTAGTCTGAAGGAGCTCAAACACACATAATTTGAAAGGAGGCAGAAGAGCACTTCTGTTCTTCTGCCAGGTCCAACAGCTGCAAAGCTGCCATTTCTCAGATCTGAAACACTGAATTTAGCAGGACACTAAAAAATATTAAAGAGAAAATCTAATTTATATTGGTGTTCAGACTGTGAGATGCTAGAACATGCTGGCTGTTTACTTTTGTAAGTAGCAGTAACCTTCTTTTCTCTGATCTACCTCACCAGGTTTACTTGGCCACAAAGCTACAGTAATCTGCTGCACAGGGAAACAAACACAGTTTGCAAGAAAATACATCTGGTTCACTAATTTGGAGCTGCATTCCAAAGTTTCAGACATTCCCTGCCACATACTGGAGTGACTGGCCTTGCTCCTGTGCCATGGAAGTGCTTATAACCTTTAGCAATGGGAGAAGGTTTAAACATTTTTACATTAATGTTTCAGATGCAAAACTCTTGACCATACCTTCCTGTGCTGTTCAAGTGAAACTCCACCAACCTTCAAGATCCAACACCTTCTCCTCACCCAGAGGAAGCAACAGCACCCTCAAACACTTACCCAAGTGCTGGTAGCCATTCAGATGCTGATGGTTTAAACGAACAAATGTGGACAGCAGCTTTTGGCTAGTGGTTTGATCACCCTAACTTGCTTTGCCCATCCCATACCCTGAAATACCTGTACCAGCTGAGCAGGATGATAGGTCTCAGTGCAGGCTCACTGCTGTGTTGGCAGCACAACAGCATCACCTCCTCTGAGAGGCTGGGGGATTATTTTGAAATAAAGTATTAGAGTCACACTAACCACTCTACAATCACAACTGAAATTTGCTTTCCACTACAGGCCCAGTTCTAATGTTTCTCTCAGGGCAAAAATGGATGAAACTACTTCACTAATTACAAGCATCCATACTTAGCTGTGCTGTTAATATCTAATTACTTGGGCTCTAGATATAAGCAGATTTGAGCTGTTTTACCACTGCTTATGTATGTTTTCTTTGGGTAACCCAACATTGGACAGACAGTTGCGGGGTTTTTAAGGTTAAATTGGTACAAAAGTATCTGGGCCCCAACCCCAGCCAGAGCCAGCATTTCTGCTGGGTTTCTCACTTGGCACAGGCTGCACTTTATACTGACTGCGTAATTTGAAGGCTCTGCCTCGCTTATCCCCCACACAGCCTCCCAAGGAAAAACCTCACACCATCGAAGGCATTAAAATGCATTAAGCTAGATAACTGCAAAATGTCATGAGCCCTTACTGACTCCACGGTTTAAGTGTGGGTTTTAATAGAGGTAATATTTCTTCATTGCTACCCAGTGCAAGATTTGTTACCTACACAATGACTCAACTATGACATCTTTTATGAGTGATATGTTAAACTAATTAACATTAACCTAGCAGAAGAATCAAGCATAAATTAGAAACCATTTCAGTTAAAGATACAGAGGACTTCTTTGCTGATAATTTTCCCCAAACAAAAGATGCTGACCCTTGAAGTATGAGATTTCCTTTTAAAATTAACTGGTTCAGAATTATTATGCTGCTTTTTTAAAAATACAATCTGTACTTATTTCAGCATAAAATAATAAGGCACACGCAGCTAGCATAGCAATTCTAAATCAAAGAACTGAAGAGCCACGACAGAAAAAGAACCTTAAAATAACTATAAGAGACATTAAATACTCTATTATGTTTAATGAATTGTTTGTTCCCCTTCAGCCAGTAATGCCTATAGATTTTGCCAGCTCTTCCATACAGCAAATATGGCCCTACACCCAAATGCAGGCATCAACTGTTTTTGGCAATATTCCTTAGAGTCCATATCGCTCATAATGTAACACTTATTTTTACTATAAGTATACTAGCAAAAACTTCACCAAAAACATATATGTTGTCCAACAGGTAACCCAATATCCTTCCAGTGAGTGCACCCTGTTTCTCTTTAGAGACACACTAAGTGATTGTAACTCCCTCAGAAGCTAACTACTATCAAGTATCTCTCTGGCAAGTGGTTATTATATTACATTCAACCCCTGCCTCTCCACAGAGATTCTCCTTTTGTTTTTCATAGAAGAAATTGATCTTAGCTAAACAGAGCCAGAGATATCCTGTCTGACTTTCTGTGTTTTGCACTGATGGCAGTACATGATCCATAACAAGTTTTTGCCAAGAAGTTAATCCAGGCACTGACCTGAAATAACCAGGTCTTCTTCATCTCTCTCTTCAGCCTGAGAGCACTCAGAAAAAAAAATTAAGAATAAAGACACCCTGCTCCTCTTACACAAATCATGGACATAAACCACCGCACAGGGTAGAAAACCACACGGGAATGTGTTACATGCAAAACGGCTCCTGGCAGCTCCTGGGCTGTTTGCACAGCACTGTTCACACTAAGCAACCAGAAGCCTAAAATATACACTGGTTTAATCCAGCAGCCATCACTCGGATACATCATTTCTGACACAGCAAAGCAACAAACCAGAGAGCTCCCTGCTACCTCGTTTTTAGAAACAATCTCCCAGACTACACCAGGTGTGCAAATCCTTATTTTTAATAATGACATTTTTCAACATCTACAATATTCTCTCCCACAAATTCATTGGACAGCCCAACTATGCTTCACAGGACTGCACCAACACTATAACAAAATGCTCAAGATGCATAACCCTGAGCAACAATCTCAACAAAAGAATGAATTCTTATTCTGCCTCTTTACTGTCTTATTCTCTCTAATCTGTCATATCTCAACTTACTGCCTTTTGCAACAGAGTTCAGAGGAAAAAAACTGTTTCAACTGCAACACCCAATCCAAGGTCAAAGTGACAAATTGATTTCTTTGCATTTGCAAATGCAAAGAAATCAATCTGGAAATGGTTCTGGTCTTCCTTCACAAACATTCTTTCACCTGACTCAAATATAGGTGCACTAATACACCTACCCTGCATGAAGTCCTCAAGTAGCATTCCATCCATCGTTTCGATTGCACTCGAAACAATTGCTACTGAAGATGTTAAAAAAAATTAAATAGTGACCTCTAGCCATTTAAAGTATTACACTGTGTATAATTTAAAGCAATGAATTCCACATAAAACAGCACACATAGTGGGAACATATCTATATATACACGTTGTACATACTCACACCAAAAATTAAGCCATATTGATTACCAGTTGAAGAAACTAATTATTTTAAGTGCTTGTCAAAGGTACATTTCAGCTATGCCTTGTTGCTCATCAGTGGTGCCTTTTGGAAGGGTGAAAGGGAGGAGTGAGCAGTATGCCTGAAAGTGTTTTACAACTAATGACAGTGAATTCTTTCTACTGACACTTTTCCATTATATGTTTTTTTAGCTCATCATAATATGCACACAGGATGGATGCATTTTAATAAACAAACTGTTAAATTGGAATAGGACACATTTCAAGTACCCAAAAATCCAAAACAAAGAGGGAAGACAGCATTGAAGACCACAAACAAAAGACAAGGAGAAGCAAGGTTTGGGAAAGAACAAGACACTGCTTCAAACAGAGAAGAAAAAAAAAAATCACTTTTCTCCTTCATGAAACTGCCTCAGGCACACCTTTGTTTCTGGAGTACATGGTATGCACTCATATACGTTTGTATTTAAAATTTAAGCATGTAATGTATGTGCATACACACATAGGTACTCTGGTGTCTGATTTGCTTTTCCAAAAAAATCTAGCCATCAGTATCACCATTGGAGTCAGCACCAAATATTATTTGGCTCCATGAAAAATTGACCTGGATGACGGGATTTAGACACAACAGGTCAAATTGATGGCTAAACAAGAAAACGTGTGCTCTGGATAACCCAAATTGGCTGACAAAAATATTTTGGGTATTAATTTTGAGCTACTACACACAACAATGAATACAAGGAAGGTGCTAATTATGAGTTTTATTAAATAAGGCATTTAAAATAAAGAAGTATCAAATTAATCTTCTGTCTAGATGCATTATGTGGTCCAAGATCAATCTCAGTGGACATTAAGCAAATTGTTCATATGTTTCTTTGGGAAGAGGGAGCAATTTCTCTTATAGCTGCCTTTAAAACTTCCTTTTCAGTCCTATAACTAGGTGAACTGCTGTAAGGAGCAGACACCAGGCTATAGACCCCTTCCTACACTGCAGTTCCTGGAGGGGATATACGTCAAACCCTGCCACGGTCTTGGACGCAGATTTTAACTGCATGCAAAAGGAAAGCTGCAAAGCCATATAATGCATAGACTTAAGGCTACAAAAATAATGTATAAATCCTAAAGCTGAGAGGCAACTGCGTGATAAAGAACAAGCTTCTGGATTTAGAATTACATTTCTTTCATTCCATCTTTTTCAAGTGCAATTTCAATTAAAAAAAAAAAAAAAAAAAAAAAAAAAAAAAAAAAGCCAGGCACCCAAAACAACCTGAACCACCCTTCTTTCCAGGGTCTGATCTTCAGCAAGGAGCCATGCCTATACAAGATTCACAAGTCCAGGCCAGGAGCTAGAATGAATAAATCTATTGGCTACATGGTATCATAAAACTTTGAATATGGCAAAATTACGCCCCAGAGATAGATGATGAAAAGCATGATCTTATCCATCTTTTTAACAAAAAGGCAAAGCATCTTTTGTAAGGGCAAGAGAGCATCTCTTTCAATGCTTGAAGTCCAAAGCCTTGAAACAACAGCCTCTCTACAAAGCATGATTGAGTTCATGTTCACACACCCCCGGGAGAGCCCAATGAAAAGCCCCCCAACCTTCTCTGACCAGCTCAGGTCAGCTTCAGCACCAGCAGAGCTGAAGCCACATCATACCCAAGCCCAACAGAGAAGCAACAACTGACAGATGAAGTACAGTAGCACAACACAAAGGAGCTTACAGGGCTAATTTAATACCTGTGTGGCAGCAGACCAGTCTGCACCAAAAGCATCAAGTTGCTTAGAAACAGCTCAGTGTTCACTGCATAATCTAGGGTACCTTCCTATGTACTCTGGAACCACCACAAATTTCATTAACTTCAGAGGATAGGCACAGATCAATACTGATATCAACCAAAAACCAGTTTTCAAATTCTGGAAGATAACTAAATGATCAGTCACACAAAGTTTCGCCTCTGAGATAATCTGAAAACAACATGTACAACTCCTGAAACACTTACCTAAATTATCTGTTGCCTTGAACAGTGTTGCAAAGACAAACAGAAGATAGTAAGTTGTATCCCCAATTGACGGTTGTACTTATTCAGGGAGTAATTTAATGCAACATGTACAAAGCTAAAGTTAACTTTGTTTCCTTTCACAGCATTAAACATCACAATTTAATCAAACACCAAAAAGAAGCCAACACTACTGATGTACTGATGTCTGAGATGTTTATTACTTATGCCAGAGCCATTTAAAGATTTCACTCCATTTTTCTACCAGAAATGCTCTGATGGCATGGGAGGCCTGACACATAAATTATGACAAACAGCTTCTCATCCATTCCCCCAAAATCCACCTCTCTTTCCTCTGTCCCATCCATCACTAGCAACTAGCCCTTGTTTTCAAAACATCTCACCACTTCCTTTCCTCACCAATCATCACTGGCTCACAACCAAGCCAGACTTCATCCTTATCGGCCTAGAATACCCACTCCCACTGCCCACTCACTAATTTTATGGCAATCACATGCCTCCTCCTTCCATATCCACTCACCTTCCATGCCTGCAAGAAATTCCATGAAAACATTCATTATTCTACTTCAGCACTCTCTCTTATCTCTGACATGGAAGTAATGCTGGCATCCAGAGCAACACACACTCATCGCCCCATGTGGGACTTAAGGCGAAAGAAAGAGAGAAAGAGAGAAAGAGAGAAAGAGAGAAAGAGAGAAAGAAAGAAAGAAAGAAAGAAAGAAAGAAAGAAAGAAAGAAAGAAAGAGAGAGAGAAAGAGAGAAAGAGAGAAAGAGAGAAAGAGAGAAAGAGAGAGAAAGAAAGAAAGAAAAAAGAAAGAAAAAAAAAAAGAAAGAAAGAAAGAAAGAGAGAAAGAAAGAAAGAAAGAGAAAGAAAGAAAGAAAGAAAGAAAGAAAGAAAGAAAGAAAGAAAGAAAGAAAGAAAGAAAGAAAGAAAGAAAGAAAGAAAGAAAGAAAAAGAAAAGAAAGAAAACTAAACACAAAAAAGTGACAGAAAAATTTATACTGGAACCTTTGGAACCTTTAAGACGTATCAAAATGCAGTTTCTTTTGTAGAATTGCAACATTATTCTTAAATAGAATGTAGCTTTAGACTACAAGTATAAAGAAATGAAATCACTTTTCAATTTTTAGCAGTAATAGACACACCTAGACTAGGTAAGAGCTTTTTCTCTTCTTTCTTCCTTGTACAGAATCAAACACAATTTCTTCTCACTAATCTACAATATTAATGGATTTAAATGTAGAATCCACACTTGTAGTAGTCTCATAACCTTTTGGGGAAAGAACTGTCCTTGTCCTCGAAGGCCAGAACTAATTTTGTGTTAAAATATTCTAAGTCCTCCTAGCTTATCCATTTTCCCCTACCAAATCTAAACACATCTATGCGTTTCAATCAAGGAAAGGTCAAGATATCAAGCACAATATGACCCTACCTCAGGCTTCACAAATAGTTTGTGATAAATTTCATGTTACGACAATGCAAGAAAAAAAATAGAATCCATTAGTGACTTGGAAAGCTTCTTGCTACATAAAATAAATCCAATCAAGAAACAGAAAACTATTCCAGACACCATATGCCTCTGTCCTGACATTACTGAGAACACTTTACAGAAAAACAGGTTGCATATTGGAAGCTTTGTTTTCATTTTAAGTCTTCATGCAATTATTTCTCAATCATAACTGCAATATAAGGTGTGGGGGGTTGTGCTTTGTGTAAACCCACACTGAGATTTCAAGTGGAAACTCTCTCTTTCCAGCCTTGGTTGACTTTCTTGTACCTCTCATAAAAATTTGCTCTGACAGGAAAAGAAACAAACTCCAATGGTTATATTGCTTCTGTATTGCTATATATTGGGTTACATTGCTTCTGTAAGAATATTGTACCTCAAGTTGCATAATAAGGTGACTAACCAGTGAAAGGAGAAAAATAAAAAAAAAGAAAACATATTTACAATTATGATTTCTACTATAGTAAGCTATATTATTTCACACATGAGATTCATCCAGCCTTGAGCAAAATACAGAGAAAAAAAAAATAAACACTATTATCAATAGCATTTTCTGTGGAACGAAAGATACAAAGACCACCCCATTCTCATAATGTGCCCTGCCTGCTTCCATCTTGCTTTCTCAGTCAAGACCATGAAGTGACTACTTACCATGCAAGCCTCCTCCTAGTTGCCCAATACTCTTTGGACTGCCTGGGAGCCCTTTCAGGGACTAACAATCCTATGTCCAAAAGCTTCCTCCCAAAATTTTACTCAAGAATCAAACCGTGCCTCCCAGTCCTGAGGACACTCCAGTGAAGTGTTCAGAGAAGAAGGCTTCTTTATCCTTCATTGCCAGAAGCAGGGCCTCCCACAGGAAGGGTGAAAGGCAGCAGACCTTCAGGAAAGCATCCCTATCTCCACTTTATATCAGGAACTGACCAAGTGAGGCATACACGGGTCTACAGAAATTTCTACCTCACTTGGGAATTCAGGCATCCAGAAAAAAACTTCAACCAAAGGGAAGGAACAGTCAAAGAAATCAAGTCCTTATCACATTTTCTTTTCTGCCTTCCTAGATGTTAATGGATAGGAAGTTACTCCACACGCCATCTCCTCTTCCACCCAAAAATTTGGCTGTAACAAAACCTGCCCTGTTCTCCTCTGCCCATTCTTCACGCAAGAAGACAACAATGCACAATTCCAACAATGCAACTCGCCTGCCCATATGCACTACACTGCAAAATTTGCACTCCTTACAGCTGGTTAAATCTCTTCCACACTCAGGCTGGGCTGGTATGAAAGACCCTCATGCTTACTCTCACCTCAGTTACACAGAGCAAAACACTTTCTCAAACAACCAAGTACATTGGCTAAAAGACTTCCCTAAATGAGAGCACAGTTCAAAAGAGGAATCACTGTTCAAACTGTCTGGATTTGGTTTAATTTATTTTAGGTGCAAATTCTGCTGCCAGATCACAATTCCAGGGTAGGCTCATGAGGGGAGTTCAGAACTCCCTCCTCCCACCCAAAAAACACACTGCCTAGAAACATCCGAAAGGATTTCAATCACCTTCCAGGACTGTCACAAGCAAAGCAAGCAACTGCCAAATTGCAACCAAAGGCAAATCACAGAAACAACCTCTTTCCCACACTGCAAGCTCCCATACCCAACACCTTCTCTCAAGCAGTAGTTCTCCCCAACCAGACCCCTCTGAGAGCATCAAGGCTCCTTTGCACCCCAAGTAAGACAAGTGGTCCCCATCACCCCTTCCAGGGCCCACCTGCTGCTCCTCTGCCACAGTTCTCAGCCTCCATCCAACCCCTACTGCATCTGGTGGCTTTGCTGGGACTGCTCCCATGAGAAAGGCACAAGAACACTCCAGCCAGGGCCCCAGAAAGGACTTTCCCCATCTTTCTGCAAGCCCAAAAAGGGTCTCATCTCCTACCAGTGCAGCAAACCTCCCAGCTGGGAACTACCACACCCAACATCTTCTATCTGGCCCTGCATTTCCTCTCTCTGCAGATCTCATCTCCAAATAGAAGAATGATTCTTTGCATTTTATTGGAAATAGTCTGAAGAACAGATAAGTTGTAAATTTTAACAGTTTGTCACCAAGTTATTAATGCTTGAAATGTTCAAAGTACAAATGAACGCAAATATATCTAATAATTTGCCCACTATATCCAGAATCTCATGGCAATGATGAAATTTAATCTACACAAACTTTCAGATTAAGCTAAGGAGTAGTTTCTATATCATATTAATTATAAGTAAAAATTCCCCTCAATTTTCAGTGCTGATGAAATTAATAGCTTTCATGCAGATAAATGAAATGTACCTCTCTGTTCAATTTAATTTTCCTAAAGAGTGGCAAGTGCCTGAGAAGAAACTCAACTAGAACAAAATCTTCACAGAAACAATAAAGGATTGCAGTTTTGATTTTCTTTAAATAGAGAAAAATAATAATTTGGCTTCTTTTCCAAGATGACACTAGATAGCAGCTCTAAATATTTTTATCCACACAATCTATTTATTATTCTCTGTTTTCTCTTTCCACAATCAAAGCCCAAGACTTTCCATTTCTGAGACTTCAAATTAAAGTCTTTCATATGGTTAGCCTCAGTCATGCAAAGTTCAAAAATAGTATAAATGCAGAACAATATTAAGACTGTAAATCTAAATGTACATTAATTGCATCAGTATGCAAGAAAAAGCTTACCCACAATAATCAAGAAAATTAAAAGTAGGTCTTTATTAAAACACAGTCAGAACCGGGAAACCGGAACTGTATTGCTGCTTGTATCTCTGTTTACAATGGGAAAGGATCACAAGTGATTATTCATTCAGATTTCTGTTTTACTCTAAAGTAGGCCAGCCAGCTCAGCACTTTTCTTAAGATTATGAATACTTGTCTGCCCTACTTATGGTTTCGGCTGAAACCAATCAGCTGAGCTGAAACATGCAGCAAAACCAACTATTTTCACGTCATTCATTTTCAGCTATAACGGAGAAGTGCACAGAACAGAAATAAAAGGATCATATTTTAAATACTTTTAAAATTTGCTTTGCCATTAGCACAGGTCACTAAAGAGCTCACTGTTTTCCTCACTATCAGATTAACACTTCATCTAGATTCAAGAATAATTTGTTGCTCATTAATAACTCTTTAACCACTTGTTTTCTCTGCTAGGTTCTAGTTCATTTTTGTTTTGATTACCTCATTAAGTAAGAAAACTGAGTGCTGAACTGCATCCAGTAGACTTTCAAATTACTAGGACATTCAGGATGCAAGCACACTCTGCAAGAAGCCTTACATCAAAACTTTAAAAACACATGAAACAAAAGAATTCCTTGAATTCTTAACTGAAACACTTTTGTTTGCTCTTTCTCCCCCACACAAGCCATCCTTAAGATTTTTGTTGCTATTTGGAGGAAAAGAGGTTAAATCATAGGAGGTTGCTATCTTAAGTTCAAATAGAAAATGAAAACTGGGCTATTTGGAAGACGGGAACTGCAGAAAGTGCTTTGCTTAAATTGTTTATAACTTGTTTTTCTTAGAAGTTAGGTGGTCTCATTTTCTAGAGCTGCGAAGCACTCACAGACTCTATGAAGTCATTACCTTCAAAATGTAAGTTAATCATGGAAAAAAAACCCTTTCATATTTGGGTTTTCATTTTCCATTTAAGATATATAAACATTATCAAACTGTTAGTATGGCATTTCTGTCAGATTACCACCACTCAAAACTCTTGGCAGGTATCAGTAGCAANACCAAAAAAAAAAAAAAAAAACCAAAACAAAAAAAAAAGCACTTAGTATTTTGATGTATGAGACAGTATCTTTCCTCCACGGGAGAAGCATACCTTTCATCAGCTGCAGAACCTTGGTGTAAGATGGTGATATAATCCAAATAGGTCTCAGCAGCATATTCCACAATATCCACAAGTTTCAGCATGGGGCTCTTCCACTTCCCCCAGGAGACCATTAACTGTTACTATGAATCCAAGCAGCTAAGATGTGAGCAGCTGTATGGTCCAGTTTCAATCACGATAAGCAGCCCTGAGGAATCCCGAGCTGTATTCCACCATTCGAAGAGTAATGCAATATGGCATCCATCACAGACTGATGTTCTGGTAACCATCCCTTTTCCCAACAATCATGTTGTGACCTGTTCAAATACAAGGAAGGATTGTCAGTTCAGCACAGTAACTCTGTCACACCACTCAGAGACTAACAAACAGATATAAAGTCACGTTCTGAATAATTTCAAACACAAATTTCTTCACAGATTTAGACACATCCTAAACTCATAGCCTGGTGATGGCATTTGTTTTAAAAATATCGTGGCGCTGGGGTGTAACAGAAGAAGGTTTAAGAAAAAGGCTTTCATATATCTCTACAGATTGCACAGCCTTACCTTCCAGAAAGAACTGAAGCATCAGGGAGAAAAGGTAATATAAAGGCTCTTCAGCAGCCCTGTCAGGTATTTAAAAACTAATGAAAACAGTTAGTTGATAAAAAAAAAAACCCAAGTAGCAAAAATAAAACTCATCGAGCCTTTTGAGGTTAACATATGTGATCCTCTCTGCCTCCTTAGCCCTGTTGCAGTGTCTCCCCACAGCACCTCCACCAGCAGATGTGTTACTTGATTTGGGACCTATGGGCACCACTGATGGCATTTGGCCCCAGAAGAAGCCAAAGTAACCAAACCCACATCGATCTGCTCTGGTATTCCCTCCGTGCAATTCCATCAGAGGTTCAAAAAGCAAATTTGACTTAGGTTGGGGAGGGGACTATAAAGAATGGAGGGAAAAGTCTGAGTACTCTGCACAGGAGGGAACAATGACCTGAAGAACAGTGTCGGGTCTGCCAAGATGGAGTAGAGGAAAGGGAAAAGAACAAACTCATACACTAAGGACAATGGAAGAGACTGGAAGATGCATGTACACAGAGATAAAGATGAGAAGAAAGGAGAAAGTGAACATTTGTAAATAAGAATTATTGCTAGAAGATCTGCCTGCGTAACTGGGTAACATGGATGTAGGGCAGTCCACAGAAGAGCAAGTTTAAGAGAGTGCAAGAAGAAGCTTTATGTTTCCTTCACATCAGGAGAAGCGAGCATTTCTATGCATGGAGGAAAGGAAAGATCCTGGCAAAAGGAGTTTTTCATTAGAAATGTGAGCATAAAGATAGAAGAATAGATGGGAAGAGATTAAGGAGGAGGAGAATGAACAACAATAAAAAGTAAAAATTAGACTTCAGAAATTCTGAAATGGGTAGATCTAAGGAGAGAGGGAGACAATTAGGAAATTGTGACGATAAAACACAAGAAAGTAGAGGACAAGGATGAAAAAAGACAAAAAGGATGGTTATTACATAGCACAGAAAAAGAGGATGGGGAAATAATAAGGTGATCATTGATCAAGATAGTTAAGAAAAGTACAAAGAGCACACAAGTTTTCTGGAGTTGCGATGCTTGCTCTAGACACCGTGAACCAAGAGGAATGGAACAAAACCCAAGGCAACTATTGCGTTTCCAAAGGGACGAAGAGAATTGCACTGAAGCCCAGCCGAGGAAGGGCCAGCCTGGACTGACCCTTCCCACTCTCCCCTTCGCTACGCCCAATGCAGTCGGAAGAACAAAGTCCTCCCTCTGGTCTGTCTCTCTTGTCCAAAAATTGTCCCTCGGCACTTCTGCGCACCTTTGGCTCCCTGGGATGGTCCCACAGGAGCAACATGTTACCTTCTGTGATGTCTCGGGCCCCGGGACCCAAGGTGTCACACGGCGGAGCACCCACCTTGCCTCTGCTGCGCGCTGCCCTGCGCAGCCCAGTCCCACAGCCTTTACTAGCCCCCCACTCCCTGGCCAGGGCCGCCAGGACTCCCTACAGTCCCACCAAGTTTTCCCCGTCTTCAGCTTTTCTCTGTCCCAACTCTTAAAAACACAGCCCGATCCAGAAAGCCCTCCGAGTCCGCTTCCCTCCCCACCAAAAAAAAGTTAAACCTCTAAAATAAAACAAAGCAGGCACAAGAAGGAGGCAAGGCCCCCCGTCTAGTGTCCCCCAGCTCGCATTATGGGAGTTCGGGCGGAATGACTGCCTCACCCTCCCCAAAAATACCTGCATGTGCTCCCAAAAGTACAAAGGAAAGGCTGGGCTGGCCCGCAGACGCCTCCGCTGCGCTCCCAGACCCGGGCGCGTATGGCAGGGCGGAGGGGGGAGCGACGAGGGAGCCAGGAAAGAACAATAAACCCCAAGTCCAAACGTACCTTCTCCTTTCTCTAAACTGTGAAACCAGATTTCCTTAGAAGCCTACGGCGGGGCTCTTTGCTTTTAAGCGGCGGGAGAACTAGAAGAAAGTTGAGCAAATCTCTTCCGATAAAGTTGCCGAAGATGAGTTAACCCGGGAGAGGCGAGGAAGAGATGGAGGGTTCATCCGAGTTTCTCCTTTTGTTCAAGTTGCTCGAGCAGACAAAGAGCCGGCAGCAGCGGCAGGTCCCCCGCGCCCCTGCTCCCCCCGCGGTCAGGGCGCCGCCGGGGTCCCGTACTGCCCTCGCCCCCCGCCTCCTCCCACCACCGCAACTTTCCGTCTACTTCATCCCTCCTCAGCCCCGATCCCGGCTCCGGCGCAAAACTTCCCTCGAACTGAACCTCCCAGAAAAAGAAAACAATTTAATTCAAGGCGGGGGAGTGGGGGGTGGAAAGGGAGAGAACCATCTCTCAAATCATTATTTCCGGTAGATGCACCTCTTTGTTTGGATTCCCCCGACTGTCAGTGAGGACAAGCCTCTGGGGATCTGATTTCGGACAGTTTGATCTGCCGGAATGAGACGGGCAAACGCAGGACACAAAGAAAAATAACTTAAAAAAAAAAAAAGAAAAGCGGGGTGGGGGGGAAGTAAATAGAAAACAATATAAAACTCTGGAGTTGCGAAACGAACATTTTTCGTGGACACGGGAAGTACACAAATAAACAACTGAAGGGGAATTTCGGAAAACTGTTGGTTCTCCTCCCCTTCCCCTTCGCACTTTTTCAGAGAACGTAACAAAAAGAGCTCTCCGAAACCTCCTGGCCGCGGCTCCGTGCCGCCGCCGCCAGCTCCTGGCATCCCTACCTGTTGCGTAAAGCGCAAAGATGGGGCCGACGGCATCCGTCCGAAAGAAACCCAAAGGGAAGAAGGGAACCTCCCGCACCCCACGGCCTCTCCACCTGCCCCTCCACCTCCCCCCCACAGGGACACCCGACACGGGCCTCGCCGGCAGCCCCGGCGAGTCGCGGATGGAACGCGCGGCTGCTCCGCGCCCTGCCCGGCCCCGGCTCCGCGAGTGGCCGTCGGGGCGCCCAGGTCCCCGCCGAAAGTTTGGCGGGGCGGGGC
Source organism: Irena cyanogastra (assembly GCA_013397155.1). Taxonomy (NCBI): domain Eukaryota; kingdom Metazoa; phylum Chordata; class Aves; order Passeriformes; family Irenidae; genus Irena; species Irena cyanogastra. Next base: position 374,280 of record VWZV01012757.1, on the reverse strand, counting down.
CCGGGTGCCCCGCGGCCTCGCACCGAGACAAAAGGAGCGCGGAGCAGCGCTGCAACTCACCTTGGAGAGAGAGAGTGAGCCTGAAGAGACACCTTCCGCCTCAGTCCTCCTCCTCCTCCTTCTCACCCCCCGGCCCTGTGGCGACGGCGGGGACGCGGGCCAGGCTCAGGCTGGGGGCCGGGGCGCGATCACCCGGCTCAGCCACGCCAAGGGTCCGCTCCCCGGCGCTAAACAAAAGCGGGGGGGGAGCGGTCCTGCCGCCCTCGCCCCGCCTGCCCCCGCTGTCCCTAATTTTTTGGTGCCCACCTAGCATCCCGGCGAGACGGCCCCGCACTCGGGAAGGACGAGAAGCTCGGCGGTGCGCCCGGAGCGGG
>VWZV01012757.1:352364-373880 GCA_013397155.1 Irena cyanogastra | reverse complement strand
GCAGCGGGCCCGGGGCTGCCGGCAGGGCGGGAGAGCTGCCGGAGGGTGTCGCCTGGTGGGGGGGCCGCGACAGGGACCCGCTGCTCATTGTCTGTCCGAGGGTGTGCCCGTGGCAGGGCGGCGTGAAGGGTGCGTTGGCGTCCACAGCACGCGTGGGGTCTTGTGAGTTTGTGCACTGCGTGTGCCCAGTGGACGTGGGTGCCAGAGGCTCCAGCCCCCAGGACCTTGCCTACCAGGCCTGAAAGATGTCCCCAGTGCTGTTTGCTTTTTTTTTCTCTCTCTTTTTTGTTTGTTTGGTTGGTTTTGTGTTGATTTGGTTGTGATTATTTTGTTTTTTGTTTTGTTTTGTTTTTGCCTTAGAAGCAAGCGGAACCATGAAAAAGTTACTAGGAAATGGTAGTTAATAGCAGCCCACACCCAATATGGTGGGGCTAGTTTTTCAAAGTCAGATAACAGAGGATGATCTTGAGATATGGGGTTTTTAGAAGGAAGAAGAGAATAGAAGGACACACTACTTATCCTTTGGTTAAGTTGTCCTGTTGACAACGTCTACAGTCCCTGCTCAGCTATGACTTTTCCTATTTTTCTTCAGTTCATGTTCATTTCATGCCAACAACCCCCAACTTGTTCTTCTTCCAGCTCCTTTCCAGTTCCCCATCTTCCCCAGCTTTGAGACTCATTCAAACTACTTCCTCCTACCCAATGATGTCAGCCTCAAAATTTTGTTCTTCAAAACATTTTGCAACTCCCCACTCAGGATCAACTTTTTTATCCCCATGCCCCAGAGAAACTGCCCCCAGCTCTTCCATTGCTGCCTGTGATTTATGTTGCTCTCGAGCATTGTCTTCCTACATTCTGCTGCAATGTACCTGGCTGTTGGTTTTCATTATGGATTTCTGTGGTGAAATGATAATACATATAGTGTAATGCCTGGCATGAGAAGTGCATCCTTGTAGTCATTCTTTACCATTCACCTTCTTCAGCTCTTCTGCATTGAGTGCTCTGAAGCAACTATCATAACACTTTCAGAACTTCCTCTTAAATTGTTTTCTATGCACTGTTTCTCTCTTCCATCTGTTTCTGTCTTTTCACAGGTTTTTATTCCCTTCATCTAAACTGTTTCCATGGTTGTTTTGTCCATGTTTCTCTTTCCATCTCTGCACTTTTGTTTCCTTAATCCTTTGGTTTTATGGTGGAAGGGGAATGTTGACTGCACCTTTCCTTACTTCCACCCCTACTTTCTCTGGTTTTCACATAAACTCTCTTAACAGGGCACAGTGAAGCAAACACGTACTCTTCTGCTAACACATATATTTTTTTGCTGTGTTTCTTTCCCAGATTCCCAAATCCAGTGGAACACTGTCCTGTTGTTTGCTGGTTGTGCATTGTGGCACAACCAGCAAACATCTTACAAATGGCTACTCTTGGTGGCTTTCTCTGGAAAAGCACAAATTGTACAAGTAGCTCCTTGTGTCATGGGATTTTGGCTTTGGCAGACATCAATGACGTTGCATAAAGGTATAACTTGCTGAGAATTTGTGAAGATGTTGACTTGCCCGGTGGTCAGCTAGCTGAGTTGGAGTTTGTGGAGCAGGTAAATAGGATCACCCATGTGCCCTTCTTCCCTTGGAAGCAGAAAGCCAAAAGCTTCTAAAAAGATATAATCATATACATTGTAACTCTCTGGTACCGGAGGTATTTAAACAAAGTATGTGTCTACCTTATCACTTCATTATGAGTGATAAAGGTTACTAATCATTGGATCAGAGGTCACCAGTTGCCTAGAGTCCCATAATCATGGCTCACATTCAATACACGCAAAGAGAGGAGAGTCACCATTGAAAATGTCTTGTGAAGACGTAACTGAGCAAGGATGAGTAAAATAGAAAAATTGTTTGGAAGGATAAAAATGTCAGAAACATTTCGATAAAAGCTTTTGTGTCTTATAGAAGGGCTAATTTGATGGGTAAGTGGCCGTCTGCCATTGAGACAGTAAAACTTCATTGAAATTCCCTTATGGTTCATTGGGCAGGTAAAGAGAAGCATTAAGCAGTAAAAAGGAATACATAAGAAGCATTTTAAAATGGAGTAGTTTGTGATAATTAACATGAAGTAGAAATTATATAATGTAGAACATTATTTGGAAAAGTCAAAAACATTACATAAAAATCCACATCCTGAATGGATGAAATGAAAATAATTTTACAGTAAGTGGGGAATGAAGCAACTCCTAATAATGTTCATAGGCCTTTCAGTTCTAATTATGAGACAAAACATTCTTCTAATGATACCTGTGTTCTGTAAGTGGGAAGATAAATATTGCACACATAAAATAACCTATTTTTTGGTCTTTGGGCAGCACCTATCTCCAATAAACATGGAACCCTTGACCCGAGATGCCTTGCACCCTAACGTCAGAAAATACTTGGTACTTCATGTTACAGCAACGTTCAGTTTAATAAATCCTGGAATGCCATGGAAATTACTGGAATCTGTTGCCAAAATTGTGCCAATATCAAAAAGGGGCAAACAGAAAGACACAGATTACAATACTCCATTTTGCCTGACATTCACCCCTTAAAAAATAGCGGAAAACCTGACATGGGATTACACTCAAGGAGAACTAAGGATAAGAATAATGATTCTAAAGCACTGTTCCTTTATCTTTAGTTCCTTGTTTGCCTTTGTATTTAAATTTCACTGTGGCTGTAGGATGGGCTTGAATACAGATCTAGTGACATGCTGACTGATCTGGCTTGAAGAAAGTCACAACAGTGAAGAAATTTCCCATAGAATGCCAATATTTAAACATTTTCAAATGGCAGTGACCTAGTCTCTCCTGGCTCCCAAATAATAGGAACAACTGGCCTATACTACCTGTGTTTAGTTTTTAAATCCTTGATTCCCACACTGCACAGCCATATTTTTCTTAATTCTTTCAGCTATCTTATTTCTTTCTGTCTCTGTATGACTTTTACTCTGCTTTCCAAGCCTCCTAAAGGAAAGGCTTCATCAAAATTAACTCTAGACATGATTTCAGGACTTTTAAGATCACAAAAGTTAAAATCAACCAATCATCATATAAAAAGTCAAACTTTTTTCCTTGGCAAACAAGACAGAAAATGTAATCCAGTTTCTCCGTATTCTCTTATATTCTCCTATATTCTCCTGGTTGTCCATATTCCAGAAAGGTGTTCCATTTTGCTCAAACATTGCGTGACACACAGTCAACCACTTTTCTTAAGGACAAACCCAACTATAACCCCAGCTGCTGAAAAAAGAAAACAACAAAATGAAAACAACAAGGGTTGGACTTCATTTTGAAGCAAAATTTGTTTGGGTTTAGTTTCTAGTTACTTTTTAAATTTATTTGATATCTTGCCACTACATTAAATTAATGTAGAGCTAATTTTATAAATGGGTGCCTGAAAGCAGGACTGGCTGCACAGGACAGGAAACCTTCCTGCAGAGATAATGTACTTACAGGATTGTTTTAATCTCTTTGAGGGATTACTTACATTAACTTGATGAGGTTCCATTATATTTACCAAGAAAACATACAATTGCTTGAAGTTTGCCAGCTGAGTAGGCTTCTGGGGCTCCAACCAATTCAACATTTGGTTGCCACACTAAGGGCAATGACCATTTAGAAGCACACGTCAGTACCACAACAGTGACATGCAGACTGGAACCCCCCAAGCCCTGCATTTCATGTAGCTGCTGTAAGCACCCACCATGCAGTTCAAAATGAAGAGCAGCCTAGCCTGCAGTAGGGAGCTGAGTGCTGATTATGTCTCACTCCCATTACCACAGAGCGCCCCAGAAGAGGAAGGTTAGTTTCAGTTCTTTCTATTTTAATACATCAGTATTAAACTCACAGAACTCATAGAAAAGTTAATGTACAGTAACTGCCTTTGTTTTCACTGTGAGAAGAAAAAACTGCACAAAAAGTTCAGTGTTGCTTAACCCTGCTTCCCCGAGAAGTGAGCCACCACTCATCCTCCAAGAGCATCTGAAAATTCTGACTTCACTGTGAGCTTCTGGATATTGACATGTGTAGGAAGATGAGCAGTACAGCAGATGATGAGCAAAATGTGGTCTTTTAGGGGATAATTCAGAGGATCTACTGAACTCCTAGCAAATTTTTTTGTTTCTCATTTTATTTTTCTATATGCAGAGGCTGATTTCACCACTACTCTCTTTTGCAGAAGTGTGAATCAAATCGATAGGTCAATCCTCTCCTGTAAATGTAAAGACAAAGAAAGACAAACCTGCAAATGAAAGAATTGTTTTGGCAGGAATATATTCTTTGCTGTAGACACATACCCAGCAAATTCATAGAATGTTTATTGTTTGGGGAGAAGGAGAAACTCAAAACAAAAACAGGAACCCAACCCAAACTATATTATTCCAAAAAGGTAGAAAACCATGAGCTTTCCATGTGCCTTTTTTTTTTTTTAATCACCTAAAGGTTCTTCATAACATCTGCATTCTGGAGAAAGAAAATACAATTTGTAACTGATTTGCAACCAGCTGTATTTTCCTAGTGTTTTCTCCTAAGCCACTTTCTTCCTAAGTAATGAAATCCTCTCTGGTCTTCTTTTCCATCAAATCTCCATTTTGATCAAGCCAAGGAAAGTCTTAGCTTGTAGACCCCATAAACATAACTTTTTTTTTTTAGATACATACACCAGAGCCTCTTTGTCACCTCCATTTATATCTTATTTTTGTGGGATTTGGGCGGATGGGGGTGTGTTGTTTTTTTTTTTTATCCAAACCCACCCTTTTTATTTAGCAAATCAATAATCAGACAGAGACCTGACTCCATTCTAACTGTTTCCTTCACTTTTTCCTCCAGAGCCTATGGTTTTACAAATAGATCTTGTACAAGAGTCCCTAGAGAAACAGATCATTCCCAAGTAAATTTAAAAAAGTGTTTAGTTCAGCAATGTTAATATATGATGACTGCTAGTGCAGTTTCTATTCCTCACAAATGAAATTTTTTTATTATGAAGAATGCAATCTCCATTGCAAGTTGAATAAATGAACAGCTCCATTTTATACTATTCTTAATAGATAAGGCCGAAATCGTCACTTTTCCATATTCTTGTTCCCATTTGCCCTATGCATACTACTTAAATAAATTATTTTCATCAACATAAAGACTAAATTTGAGGAGCTCTTTTTCATCCTTACCTTCTTCAACCTGAAAGTCTAAAACATTAACTTGGACTTACTCCTTCCTGAACATTTTAATTTGTTTGACACATATTAAGTTTCAATATAGCCACAAAATTAGATACTGTATAGGGATTATCTAATGAATATATGTCTCCACCTTCAAAATTGTAAGAAAAATATGGTGATCTGTTTTGAATGTTTGAGCCTAACATTCTGAGTATAGTGTTTGATAATATCCATTCTTCCCAGCCCCAGACAATGTTCAAGTAATTTCTAGTTGTTTTTCATTGTCTTCCTCTTTGGTTTATAGTAAAAATGTCAGCCTTTCTAGCTGACCATTTTGTGATTTAAGAAATCACCCCACAATATTGACAAAAGTGCTGGACTACAATTATTGTCAATATGAACTCTTTGGTTCATAAAACTTCTTGAGCAGTTACCTGAATATTTGAGAAGCAGGGAGATTACAAAATCCTTGTCCTGAATTCCCTCATATAGAAAATATACAGGACAATGCCAGGGAAAAGATTTTGATCCTATTTACAATCTTGGCCTTGTTTAACAGGGCTTTGTGCTCCTTGTTTTCATATGAAAAACCTGTTTGTATCTTGATAATATGTCTTTATGCCTTCGTAATATGGCCAGATAGATACACAGACAGAGGTTTTTGTGGCCAGCACAAAATCTAATTTGGGACTTCCCCATCTCCGCAACCATAGCCAGTCCTACAAAAAAAAATGCACTTCCGCTTTATGTGGGTGCGGTTACACCATCTGNAAAAAAAAAAAAAAAGGTAAAAAAAAAAAGTGGTCTATGAGACAGCACACACTTCCCCCGCAGGCACAAAGGGACAGGAGAAAGAACCAGCCCAGAGAGTGCAAAGCTGCTCCTGTTCTCCTGGCTCTGGACACAGTGCCTGCAAGGACCAGGTCATGGGAAGCTTGTGCAGCCAGAGGGGTCTGCTGCTTTTTGGGACAGCTGGAAAGAGCCAGATGAAGGAGGGGGCAAGGAAGAGCTGAGGAAAAGAAGGGGATGAAGGACAGACTCTACTATCCTGCCAGAGGACATGCAAGCAGGCAAAGCCTCCTCCAAACACGGGGCTGCCTGGGCCACCGCGAGACTGCACTGCAGTTCCACCCACACCAGTAAAACAAGGCTGGTTTACCCTGCAGAGTGCCACGTTCTCCTGCCACAGATCCAGCAAACCAATCCAACCTCTCTGCTGTGATTTTGGCATGTGTAAGTACTGACCTACTGTATCTTTAGGCCTTATGAGTTTGACCCTTTCCACACAGAAATAACTATGGCAAAAACATGGACATACACCTGTCATTCTGCAGGATGGTGGAATATAATTTTTTTTTGCAAGAAATATCAAGGTCACCTAAGAAATACTATGCAGCTCTGGTAAAACCAGCATAGTAAATATAGACATGAGATAAATTAATTGTCTGGTTTTCCATTTGCCTGTGACCTCTATTACTGTTCTTTGTTCCTTTGCCTATAACCTCTATAATTGCCTTTTTGATCATTTAGGTCAATATGATTATCAATCCCAACACTGCCACTGCTTTCAAATTTTTCGAATAAAACCTCATGTGGAAAGTTACAACCCTATTCTATTTGTGAGTTATTCAAAAATTAGTGCCTTTGACTAATATAGAATACTTTCAGTAGTAGATCCATATTTGTAAAAGGGTAGCTATTCAGTCTTATTTATTACTTTATTTCTCTTTTGTCACTATTTACATAAATTACCAGCTTGCACACCTCACCTCTGTGTTTCACATATTTAGGAACTATCATTAAAATCCACATTCATCACAGTCTCCACTCGCAACAACAAAACCAAGCAAATAAAACAAAACAAAACCAAAATCCCCTACACAAAGAACAAAATAACATCATCACAAAAACAATTTATATAAAACTCACCCCTTGTCCCTTCACCACAATTACAACAAAAACTCGTCATGATCATTCCAGTCTCTAACGTTGTTCAGTACTTCTTTTGCTTGTTACTTCTCCCTCTAACGATCCTTATCTAAAAATCTTCATGAGCCTGGGTTTTGACACCAAAATCACTGTAGTGGGTTGACCCTGGTTGGACACCAGGCACCTACCAAAGCTGCTCTATCACTCCTCTCCACGACTGGACAGGGGAGAGAAAATATAATTAAGCGTTCACATATTGAGACAAAGCCCAGGAGAGGTCACATGCTGAATACCATCAAGGCAAAGCATACTCAAATTTGGGATATTAGTTGAATTTATTGCTAACAAAATCAGAGCAGGATAATGAGAAGTAAAATAAATCCTATAAACACCTTCCCCCCACACTCCCTCCTTCCCAAGCTTTACCTCCTACTCCAGCGGTGTAAGGAGACTTGGAATGGGGGTTATAATCAGTTCATCACGTGTTGTTTCTCCTGTGGCTCAGGGAGAAGACTCCTTCCCGTGCTCCAACATGGAGTCCCTCAGTTCTCCGTGAACTTCTCCAACATAAGTCCATCTCACAAGTAACGGTTCTCCATGAACTGCTGCAACATGGGTCACTCTTCCAGGGGGTACAGTCCTTCAAGCACAGCCTGCTCCAATGTGGGACCCTTACAGGGTTAGAAGTCCTACCAAAAAACCTACCAGTATGGTTCCTCACTCCACAGGTTTGTAGGTCCTTGCTCCAGCACAGGCCACCCATGGGGTCACAGCCTCCTCCCAGGCATCCATGTGCCCCAGAGTGGGTCTCTTCCATGGGCTGCAGATGGATGTCTGCATCTCCATGGACCTCCATGGAGACAGCTGCTTCACCATGGTCTGCACCAGGGATTGCAGAGGAATCTCAGCTCCAGTACCTGGATCTCTTCCTCTTCCTCCTTCTTCAGTGACTTTGTTGTCTGTGGAGTTGCTCCTCTCCCATGTTCTCACTCTGCTGCTCTCTGGAAACAATTACACCTGCACAATAACTTTTTTTTCTTCTAAAATATGTTATCACAGAGGTGTCACCTCATTTCTGATTGGCCCAGCCTTGGCCAGCAGTGGGTTTGTCCTGGGGCTGGCTGGCATTGGCTCTGCTGGACATGGAGGAAGCTTCTGGCAGCTTCTCACAGAAGCCACCTCTTTAGCCTCTGCCTCAGTACTGAAGCCTGGCCGTGCAAATCCAATGCACTACTCTGCTAACATTTTTCAAAGCATATCCCTGTTTTAGTGAGGACTAAAATACAAACTGTACGCTGAAAGCCAGCATCTGGAAGAGTCCCAGTCTAGATAAATATTATTTGGTATGAATGAAATACGTGTAATAACCATGTCTGTCTGATAAAAGTTGAATTTATCTCTGTATTCCGTGAGTAAGAAGATATAATATATACAGACTCAATGAGAGACTGCTTGTGCTGCCTCAGGAAAGCTGAGGTGTGTATTTGTCAGTATTTGTAAAACAGGAGATCATTTTGCTTAAACCTATGATTTCTAAGTAGAGATTCAACCAAGCTGTCAGTGAAAAAAATGCCATTGACACCAGTATTGATGATGTCTGCCCACACACAAACACAATCACAATATGAGGTCAGTGCTTTCTCTGGCCTCACTCATGCAATCTCCCACACAAGTGAGTTCATGCAAATGTGTCTGACTAATACATGAAAGCTATAATTTTGGATATTTCAGTCAAGTTCTATGGTGAGTTCCAAAGGCAACAGCTTGAAACATTATAACTTATCCCCAGTCTCTTTCCCCCTGCCTCCATATTTTTATGACCTGTTATTTTAAAGATAATGTAGCAAATTAAAAAATAATAAAGCTCAAATAAGCCTATTCTTTTTCGCATTTGTGCTTCACACAATGCCAGAGATGTCATGAAAAGAAAATGTCATTGATAATATGAGACTGTTTGGAATCAGATTTGAGAGATGCATAATCTGTCAGTAACCTCTGCCTGTAAATTCAAATTTCAAATTCTGTATTTATTACACATGAACACACTATGTTTCCAGGTTCTGCCTCCACAGACAAGGAGTAACTTATGGGGTGCGTAGGTCAATTGGTATTTTACGTTAGACTCCACCTATATGTAACTATTTTCAATAATACATTCATAGGGTCAGCGATCAATTTTTAAAATATTTTTTATTTTTACAAGGTGAAATAAAGTATGGGAGAGGATAAGGAGAGGCTGCATCCTTTGTGATGACAGGAAAAGCCTGGAGAAAATCACCATATGTATAAAAAGAGGCAAATATTTACTAGATAAAATCCAGGCGGTGGAGAAATTACTACCTAAAGGCTGCAGCTGGTTGTCTCTACAGATCAGTAACAAGTAAGGATCAGTACCAAGACTGTAATTCTAAGAAAATCTCCTATTAATGGATAAAACTCAACTGCACACTGTTTAGTATAGGCTGGGCAGTGAGAAATGAGATATTCCTAAAGAAAAAGAAAAACTCTGGTTTCCATAATTGCAGGATACTGAATTTGGTTCACTGGTGTGACACATAACCGCATCTTGGGGGCAACTGGTGGCTCCCATCACCAGTTCACTTCATAGGTCACCAACTGGCCATCAGATTGTAATGACTTCTGGCTATTTCTAACTGGGATTTAAATCAGTGACCTGAAGTAAAGACACTCATCCCATTACAAGCCTCCTGAACCATGTAAATTCCAGTGGAGCAGGTTTTTTTTTTTTAATTCTTCTTAAGATTACTTCACACAGATATAAATGCTCACAAAAGATCTGAGATGAAGAAGAGCCAAGCCTTAGATATTGATAGGGAGCCTCATTCCTCCTTTCTTCAGTGAAAACTCTGGAAACCTCTGGTTTGCATTATTCATTCACCAAGCCACATACGTGTGCGATGTGCATGTGAGAGCAGATTCGGCAATTTATCAGCTTTAGTGATGGCTGATCTAAGGCATCTATCAGAAACACCTGGATGCGGATATCAAAAAACACTGTGGGTATTTCTTGTGGTGGTTTGTTTCCTGTAGACACACTGTATTGAAAAGGTCCATTTAAAATCACTGGAATGATTTCTGGGAGGTTTCCTTTCCTCTTAAATCATCTACCATCACATGAAATAACAGTCCGTAAGGTCTGCACTTCCATTGCCACAGACAATTAAAAACATAAAATAAAACAGCAGTGGAACCCAATTCCGCCCATCTTCATTGAAAAAACAGAAGCTGAAAGTTCCACTCCAGGAAAAAAAGTTTCTGCAAATTCAGAATATGAATTGCAGGGAAACCACAGGATGTGGGGAAAAAAATTTAAAAGATTTTTTAGACAGCTACATATGCAAAATTTAGGTCACTATATTTAATCATATAAAATGAACAAATATCTGTGGAAAAACTGAAATTCATAGAAATCATACTGATCCCTAGCCACAACCAGAGGCTGCAGAGTCATTATTAAACTCCTGATGCTGAGCTTCCAGCCATCGTATGATCACCAGACTTTTAAAATCTATTTTAGTTAAAAAATGTCTAGTTACATCATGTGTTTCCTGCATTTCTTTCTGAAAATTACATAAATATTATCTTTATATACACAGTAAAAATCAAGTTACTATTCTAATAAAGAATTCCAAGAAAAATAAAAATTCTAAGTTAAAATCAGTGTGAAAAGTGATACTTTCCTTGTTCTATCATCAAGGAAAGAATGTTCTAGTGTCATAACATCTTTAAATATTCAACATTTTAAAATAGTCTTTATTTTTTAACTATAAATAAATATGAATATCTGAAGAGGGAAATGTCCTTTGAAGTAACCACAGATAGCATGGCTTTCTAGAAACAGGAAGCATTTTACACTATGAGACTAAACACCCAGTGGCATGACAGATAGCAAATAAACTGTAGACAAACTAGATTCTTAGCCAGGCCTGTGATGATCTCTGTATATAAAACATCGTATACACACACACACACCCACCCACACACACATACCCACACACACCCACTCCCAAACAGAAACGATTTTTTAAGAAAATTATCAGAACTTACAAGGCAGATAAGCATTTAGATGTAACTGCAGCCCAAACAACACAAACTTCTTAAATTATCTCCAAAATCGAGACAGAACTACCAGAGACGGGATAAAAGAGAAGCATGAAGTAATATGCTTAATTTGCCTTAGGCAATTCTCTCCCATGGGGAAAAGCTGCAGGTGCCTAGACGGGGGTACCTACCCTCTTGGAGGGGCATTCTGGGCACAAAGCAGAGAAATGGGATTTATTGATAAACATCTGAAACGCATTGTGCCCACGCTTTCTGGTAGTCAGGACTTCTAGAGGGGGCTCATACACAACTTTCTTCACTGTCCTGCGCATCACACAGTGCCCATTGTGAGGCCTGTGCAGACCTTTGCAGAAGGAAAACCCTAGTTCGTTCAACCCAGGGCTCCCCAGGGAGCACCTGGCTCCCTGCTCACACCGCCTATGGGCACCCCAAGCCCGCATGGCTCCTTCACTCCTGGGAAAGGCAGGTGACCTTGCAGGAGAAGGGACAATGGTGGCCAGTCACAGCCCGTGAACACCAGCACACTGATGCTGCAGGATGTCCCCAGCCTGCAGGCTGGCACTGCTACCTACCAGTGTGGTGACCATTCGGGTTAGTTCGGTGCATGGGTGCACAGAGCTGATCAGCCAGCAGAAACTGGGTGTCATCACAGGATAACATTCTGCAAAGAGTATTTGGGTTTTGAAAGGTAATGACAAGGATTCTTGGAGTCATGGGATTGTGACCTGCCCTTGTCTGGAAGAGGCACAACCACCTACATCGGTGGCTTAAATTGTGCAGTAGGATTTATTAAAAAGAAAAAAAAAAATCGAGATTTCCCTTTCTGCACACTCCTGTACTTCCCAGCTTAAGCTAGTTTACATCACCCTCTTCCCAGCTGAGTCACACAGCCCCAGCTGGAACTGTCACGTGGTTTATACTACATCCTGCAGATCCTGCAGGTCCTGCAGGAGTTTCTTCTTGTACTAAACTATTCCTCAGTTTTCCAATCACTGGTGAAGAGAATTGTCTTAGCTTTTACTGACAAAAAGGTACCTTTAAAATCAGAACATGTATGTATAAACAAGCCATATGGAACAAAGCAGACAAGTTCAGAACTAAAGGAGAATTATTTTGGAAGGGGAATAGCTGACTAGAAAGTTACTTCAGGTCCCACTATGGGCGTAATACAAAGCATATTTAAAGTATTGGTGCCTTTTCTGCTCGAGTTCAGAGCACATTGCATCAAATATCATAAAATAACACTTTGGGTGTTCTCTTTAGAAAAGTATGAAATATTCAAACCAACACGAAACACCAAGGCATATTTTCACAATCCTAGATTGCATTGTGGATGATAAGGGGAAGCTAGCTAATTAACAAGTGAGCCAATCTTCATTTTTTCATCTCTTATGCTGCTATTTAAGTGATTTTTGGGTCTCATGGTGTTTCAGCTGAAGTGCAAAATAGAACAAATAGAGCACAAAAGGCCTTTAGCTGTGCAGGAAGGACAAGGCAGAGCTGCAATGGGGACCACTTCTTGCTCCTCCTGAGCCTGCGCAGCCTTTGTCAGGCAAAGCTTTTTCCAGGAGTGGAGGATTAGGATATTTATTAATAATTTATGCCATTTTGAAAAGCTACAGTCAACTCAAACCCAGCTTCAAGCCAGCATAAAATGACAGGGATAGAACAGAAAACTTCATTGCCTTGTGAGGTTTCTGTGGTCTCTCTCCGCTGTTGCCTTTGCTATCAAATCCAAAATGTTCAGTTTGGTTGTGAGTGTGCTTGAGAAATTTGCATTGTTTCACTTATTCAACAAGACTTCTATAGCAGAACTAAAACTAGCGTCTCTTCCTTCTTAATTAAGGGCAACAATATTTTGTTTACTTTTCATTATAACCTATTTAAATAGTTCAAACCCCTTTATTTCTTTATTTTTGGAATGCAGTTTCTAGGACATACTTATATTCCACTGAACAAAAACAAGAAGTATTTGATCAGAGTAAGTAATTTCTGTGATAGCATCAGAGGTAACACATTATCCAATTCAATACTTATTACTACAAATAATATATTAATTCTTCCTTTAATCTGAATGGCTACTTTATTAAAAAATTCTTTGCACAAAGGATGAAATTAAATCTAATCTCTGATATGACATCCAGTAAAATGGACAAGGCCTAAAACAACTTATATCCTCTTTCAACTCCCATGTTATTATGTATGGCAGGAAACCTTAGAGAACTGTTTATCAGCTGTTAATCAAAACTCAACCTACAAGCACAGCACTCTCAGAATTTTAAACATTTTGTAACTTCTATTTGCGTACACATTAAAGGAATTTATATTCCACCTGTGCAGAAGATCTTGTGAGATTCTATCACTATAACTCATATCCATTGGGTATGTTAATTTGTTGCAGAGAAATATTTGGGAACAACTTTGACCTAAAGAAAGTGAGAGGAAAAGAAACACTGTTAGTGAGAGCTTCAAGGCATTGCACATAAAGATATGAAAGGCTGGAGAGAAATTAAGTTCTTGAGCAAAAACGCTCAAGAGAAAATTTCCAAGTGTAGCTGCTTGAGGTTCAGAGGAAAGGAATGTAGGGATGTTTTGAAGGGACTATATCTATTCCTCTACAAAGTATTATTTAAAAAAACCACCATCCTCAAATTTTATAGACTTAGTCATGGCTATGACACGTAAAGACAATCTCATTAACATAATTTTCATTGCCATATAAAGTGCAATTTTGTCTTGTTTTCTGAGGTTGTTTTCTATGTGCTTGTTTTAACACTTGGTACACGTTTAAGATTGAAGGTTCAGGCATTATGTGCCCTGCCTTTACAGAGACAGGGCACTACCAAACACTTGGAACCACAATGACAAAAATGCTAACACAAATATGTGAGATGAGTAGCTTGTTCTGCAAGGCCTGAATTAATAGTCCATTAATTTCAATTAGCACAGTTGGCTGTTTTAAGTGCTTAGTGCCTTTAAACCTGAGAAACATTAGGAGCATGCATGGCCAGATAAGACTCAGGTTAGACAGGACTTAATTAGCACTTTGTTACATTTTCTAGGTTTGACTGTCACATCAAAAATTTTAATAGGAAAAAAAGTCAGACTTACCTAAGCAGAAATCAAGAGTTAGAGGTTAAGCCTTTAAAAAAAAATCTGGCAATTTGTTACCTTATTCATATCTGAAACAACCTTGGTCAAGCAGTTTAAGAGGACCAAGAGATTTAGAAGGGTAATTTTAGGGCAAGCTTCAAACAACTTAAGTTTGTCCTTTTATAATTCAGAGGATTCACTTTGTATACATCTTCCACGTTTTGGAATATATTCAGTGTTCAGTTTTATCACATATAAAAATGAGGGTGGCACGGAGGGTCATACAGACCTTTCAAATAGTTTCATTCAAAGTTTCCTACAGGCAGAGTAGCTTCACTGCCTGAAGGAACAGACAGTGATTAAACCAGTCCACACTCTCTAGTAATCATTTGTCACCAGGATGAAAGGTTAAATTTTATTTTTGTTTTTTTACTATCTAGTTTATAAAATCAATATGTTCAAAATACCACAGTTAGCAAAGGAAAAACTGTCTTCTCCATTACTCTATACACAAAAGAATATTAAAAACACCATGTATGTATTTAAATCTAAAAAATGAACAGTCACTAAACTTGGCTGCATTTTTGCCAATTAATAAATATAAATGCTTTCTTCAGTGTCAAAAATTAAATAACATACTTCCCTACACGACAAATCAAAAACATTTTCCAACAACCAGGTCCTCCAGGAAAGCACAAGATACACAAATTAAACAACAGGGAATAAAAGTAGAGTGGTCCATTTTTTTTTCCTACTCTTTCATGTTAGGACACATTACAAGACACTGAAATCCATCTCTAAAATATTGAAAGACACAGTGACAGTTCAGCTCACCAGCTATGGACTACGCAGCCAATCTAACAGCCAGTTAGGACACACTTTGCAAAAGCACTTTGGTATTAAACTCCAAAATGGAGTGGTAGAAATAACCCACTTTTGTAAAAACCACTGTTACAAGCTGCCTCCAAGTGAGCTCTGAACCAGAATTCTTTGTCCTTATCCTGGAGGCTCAAGATGGCTGGTGACTTTATCTCTCCACTGGCGCCAGGCTTGGCTGGAAAAGTAACCATGGACCTTGCAGGACCTCCTGTCCTTGGTGGTTTACTCCTCTTTCTCCTGGCATGGACCTCAACTACAACACAGCATCTCTGCACTCTTAAAGAGGTGGGTAGAGGTTCTAGAAATGCAGCCATTCCCAGCTGGGTAACACTGAAACTAATGCCTTACTAAAATAATTTATCAGAGCTACAGGTCTGAAGGGCACAGCATATCCAGACCTTGTTTTATAACAGGAACATATTCTAACAAAACTACTTTTTAGCCACCCAGCATATTGTAACTAATATCCCCCTTCCCCTCCAGATTTTATGTATTTTTAATGAAAGTCTAATTACCATCCAAATACAGTTTGAATGAATGCATAAGGAAAAATAAACATCATTTAGAAAGTCAGAAAATATTCATTAATAATTTTTCTGGCACGATAAAAGTGTATAAATTAAGAATTTGAGTAAATATATGTTAAACTACTTAAATATATGCAGACGTAATATGTACTTAAGCCTAATGGTTAGCAAAAGGAAATGCTGAATTACAACAGCCAATGAGAATCAGCCCTTATTTAGAAAAATACTTAGGAAGCACAAATGCAAAACAAGATGAAAATCAATTATTTAAATCAAGGTTTCCAACTTGACAATTTAAATCATGATTAAAATTGGCAATTTAAATGGCTTTGATCTAAATCTATCCCCTTGATATGAAACCAGCCCATTTTGTTTGTCATCACTGTTGTTCTCAGAGCCTTTGATGAAAAAATTATTTGTAAATGTGCACATGTGGGTATTTCCTTATGAGTACACTTTACAAGTTCTTAATTAATTTCTGACAAGAGTGTTAACTACACTTTAGCATACCAATGGCACAACTTTATTTACCAAGAAATAATATTAAATGGGAATTTAATATTTTAAGTAATAGTTTTTCCCATTCCTGCAAAATATTCCCATATTTCATAAAATTACAAGAAAATTTTATACTTTACTGAGTTTCACATCACCAACAGGCCTGCCAGTAACAAGCAGAGCCACAAAAGCTTTAGATCTGCCATTTAGCATCCAACGTCCTTCAGAGAAGGCTACAAGAAAACACATCTGTAAGGTCATAGGACACCAGATCCTCTCTTGAGTGCCGGAGTCTCTCAAAGTAGCATAAGCATAACTCTCAAATGCATCCAAAACCCGTTTCACCAGCTGGGAATGGCCATAGGCCAAAGGCTCTTTGGACTTGCCTTTTTAACTTGCTTTCCTGAAGAGGTGTCACACACTTCTCTTCATCGATTCATGCATCCATCCATTCAGCCGTAAGTTTTACAGAGGGAAGCTGAAATCAAGAGACACTACATTTCTACAGGCTTTGCACAAGGAGATACCTAGGAGAAAGGATAGAGGCCTAGACTTTGGCTTAAATGAGCTTGTCAGGGCTGGGTGAGAGTTCCAGGTAGGGCTGGCCAGAGGAATGAAACTAATGCGCTCCAGGACCTGCCTGATAGGTTGTAGCAGGAGCTCTCCTAAGATATGGATATGTAGAAACCACGTTCCACTGGCTGACACAATGATTTGCAGATATCCTCACCTCAAAGGAAATTAAAAACTATCCTTTGTCTTTAACATTGCCTGTGGACAGCTTGTATGCTCTGCCTGAATTAAACCAAGATACAATGTTCTATCTCCACTAGTCTCTTAAAGCCTTCCTTCTAGCTCTTTCTCAACTGCTCCCTTAAAATACCAGTTTCTTTCTAGTCACCAGCAATATTTCTCCTTTAATAGCCAGGCTATGCTTTAACAGTACTGTTTTTTTCTAATCTTTTCTTGAAGTTCACGTCACCTTGGGTCCCTGCTACTACAGTAGGTTTTTCTCCTCTTCTTCCCATGCATCCAGACTTTCTGATTCAATGACCATTTTCATGGCCTATGGGCTAGACCGTGATAACCTGATTTGTGCTCTTGGCCATGAGCCCTTTTCCACAAGTAAGTTTATGTCGGGGTCCTTTCCAGCACCGCCACAACTATCTTCTTGTTCCTGTGTAGCAGTGAAGAGTTGGACACATGCACCTCATGATCCCAAATTCTTAACTGTTTGCTTGTTATGTTTTGTATTTTCTCTTATCATGGCAAATACTTTAGAAGAGGTCCCTGTTCACAGGTGCAAATTTATATGTGTTCTCTTCCAAATCCCTCATCAATACGTGTCTTCATCTGTCACACCTGCGAAAAATGAAAGCACAGCTAATTCAAGCTGTTTCTGTAGTGACATCACTGCTGCCAAACCAAATGGCAATATTGGTTTGTTTTCTTCTCATATTCATGGCTGCTTTTCTGTCCTACATTTAAATCATAAACAATCTAAAGTGGATCTTCTCTTTTTGTCCTGTACTAATAGTGCATCAAGGCCATGAGCTGCTGATCTAGGATTAAGGGCACCAACATAACAACAATGATAATGCAATAGAAGAGGAGGAGACACTATGATTTCATTTCTATCTAAACCTGGAACAAATTGTTAATGGAATTAGGAAGCATCCTTTCTGTAATTATCACTGGATGGGTCAGTCAAAGTCTAACTCATGGTGTGTATCTTTCACCGTGATAATGCGGTGTTTTAGAACTACATTAAGTACACCATTTAGATAAGCTGAGCTGGAATTTATGACTCTCCATCTGCAAACAGCTCCAGAGTACTAATATGCATTTTCAACTCACGATAGGAAAGCAAAGGACTCAGTTGGTAAGGCTTCATGCTAAAAGTGAGGAGAGCTCAAAGAGCATTTACACACTTTCTTTCCCTCAAAGCTGATATAAGAGAACAAAATCAAGTATTTTTAAAACACTCAGTATTCCTTCTTATTTTTTAATAAGAATGTACAGATGTATTCTCACTCTGCTCCTTTACCCTGCTTCCTAGAAACCTTCTAAGTTTATTAGTTAAAAAAAAAAAAACAAACAAAAAAACCCACCAAACCACAAATAAACTTCTAAACCAATCCAAAGGAAAGTAGCTTTTCCGAATGACGTTGAGTCTTCGACAAAGCTTGCAGGAAGAACAGAAATTAATCTGAAGATGCCTGTTTCCGACTGCCTGTTTTATCCACTGTACTTCTCGTTTACCTACAGCTAGAACTATCCAAGTTCTTTCATTTGAAAATAATGTGTTGTTTTCTTATTTACGGAAAATACGCCCCCTCCTTGAAAATTTGGCCTTAAACAATTAGAGCACATAAGTACTTACATGTAAACAGGAACTACCCTACAAAACGATAAATTCTTTTGTCTTTCTTGGTTCCCTGAGTAAATCTGAATCAATGGCATCACAGTCACAATCAAATGTCACATTTCTGAGTGACAGCAGTCTCTAGCAAAAGGTCTGATGAGCCTGAAGATATCTGAATTTGTTGCAATGGAAATAAACCAATCCAGTTTCTGGTGCTCAAATCTGAAGAAATGCCCAAATGCACCCTCAAACTGCTGTTCCCTTTGCCAAGTTACCGGGTCCCCCCCGTCCTTTCTAACTCACTGCCATCAGCGCAGAAGTCACTTTATGCCTGGACAATGGACCCTCATCAGCAACCATCCCACTGTGGCAGGAATTGTGACATCAGCAGTTCCAGGAGCCTGGAAAGATTTGAATATTTGCTTCACTTCTTTGATACAGGGACAGACCATGAGCTACTTGCAGTCACAAACTTCAGGCAGGCTGCTACAGCAAAGCGTCGCTCTGTCCTGTTTCCTCTGACACATCAAGAATGTGACTATCTCAAAGATGCGGTCAGACTTGAAGCTGAGTGTAAAGGTTTCGGTGAACTGTGCTGAGATCACACAGTTGGATCTTGTCTAGTTTCATAGCAATTTCACTTCTTCAAAACAGTCAACCTGAACAAGCACCTTTTAAATTATTCAGCTACACACCAGCTGTTTTCATTTAGCTTTCAGAAACAGAATCACAGTTTGTACCCAGCTTGACGCTGTTTTTGAGTCAGTATGAAGAGATATCCTCATCTGAGAACTCTGGTCTAAACTCAGGATGATAAAGTAACATGGGTACATCTTGGATACGTCTTAGATTCTTTTCATTCTACTAGAAATGCAATGGGCCTTTCGCGAAGGAAAGAGATAAATTCTTAAACACGAGAAAAATGGGGTCTGGGAAGAAGGTATGACATAATGTTCTGGTTCACTATTGTGTTGTCCTTTGGTTCAAATAAACTTAGAAGGAAAGATGTAACATGAGCCATTTGGAGCTTCATTATGTTCTTTTGCCAAGTAGGAGGGTTAAGCTTTGTTTGCAAGAAACACAAAGGAGGTAATACAGAGAGAGAAAGGCTACTGGGAGTTAGTCTACTGGTAGGAAAAAAAGGCACAGGAAGTGACTCAGACTAATATAATCTGGTCAAAGATGCTGTATTAGCCACGATTTGAGTTATGCCTACCAAGGGGATTTAATTCTGTTGGTGTTCTATAGGTTGGTTACTACAGATCCAGTGAATGCTACTCCTTGCCTTGTGATGTTTATGTACAGTGCACATAACAGAGCAGTTGCTGACCAGGAAATTACTAAGTCATCTTTCGTGCCATGGTACACCCATCTTGGAGACAACCACATATATTTTTGACAAAAATCCTACCTGATGTTTAGGGCTTATTAGAGGGCCCTGGAGAAGAGAGATTGAAATGGCAGGAGATGGATAATAATTTTTGAACTCTGGCACATTAAGATGATCACAACAGCCTAGACCCAGGAGGTCTCATTGTAATACCTTGTTAATGTCTTCAAAGCTTTACAGAGACCTTTATGGAGTCATTCTACACGAAAAAACTAACCCTTATAGGTACATTCAATAACTAGATCCAACATGCAGAATAAAAGAGCCCTTGGGAGGAGGATTAAGCTCAAATCTCCTTCTTTTTCCACTTTTTTGCTGAGACAGATGTGGCAGAGAAGAGGCCAGCCACCATGAAGCCTCTGCATTCACATGGCTGATCCTATGTTATGCATGATGTGTGTATGTCACAACAGCTAGCAGAGAGGCTGGGGAGGCCTCTGGCTCCGTACTGTCCTTTCCACTTAGACAGGCCATTTCTGCTGGCAGAAACACAGGAGCACAAAGTATGCAAATGTATTCAGCACTGCTGACTCTCAGGGAACCCTACATTGCTGTTGGAAAAGAAAGAAAATACAATACTGTCTATGTATGCAATCACATCACACACTGCTTCACAAAGATGGGAAGGAAATGAAATTATACACAGGGGAAGCAGATCTGATTACTGAAAATTACATATACACTCTTGAGGTGAACAGTCTTCATCTAATTTGCAGATAATGATTAACAAAGAAGCATGATCTATTAAAATAAATTTTAGTGACAGACATATGCAGCCTATTATGCTGTTTTTTTTCATTTAAACCTTCTACTTCAATTCTTTTCTATATCTCTCTGTGCACTATGAGATGAACTGATGGAGAAACAGCAGAGTTAGAAAAATGAGTGTCCTAGCTAAGATGAAGAGACAAAATTGTCACAGTCACAAGAATAAACCAAATTATCTACACTGAAGTCAAAACTGAAATAGTAACTTCATTTTTCCACTCAGCACACAAATGAATTCCCTCAGCACTACCACAAGAAGTTGCAGAGGCCACAGGCGGGAAGGGAATGCCATGGAGGACGGAATAAATAACTAGTGGCATGGGATTCACTGGTGACAATGACCATTGTAGTTGACCAGTGTGGTTGTAGAAATCTCCAAAATGCTGACCACTGGGGTGAAGGCACAGCAGGTAAGGAGCAATTTTTCTTTGCCCTGTGAGCTAAAGCATGGTTACACTTGCCAGGAGCAAGACTGGGGCCTCTCAGAGTAGCTTTGGCAGAGGCTCTGGCAGTGGTGGCATGGCAGTAGGAGGGAATGACAGCTACATCAATCTCGAGTTGGAGATTCCACAATGCTGTGGAAATACACCTCTTCATAGCCATCCACCACTGGGGTCCACATCCAAGAGATGATCCAGTGTTAGGCAATCCTACAGTCAGACACCCATTCCAAATCCTAAAATCTGCTTTTCTTTTACATTGATCTTCATTAAAAATCCTTTCAGTAAATTTGCTTTCTTTCACCTAAAGGGCTACTACTTCTCTTTCCAGAGCAATTACACTAGAAATATGGTCTA